>VSDK01000429.1:86971-103711 GCA_009767595.1 Symbiodinium kawagutii
TTGTTGTTGTTGTTGTTGTTGTTGTTGTTGTTGTTGTTGTTGTTGTTTCTTCTTGTGAAGGCAATGGCCCAGTCAGAGGGTACATATCTTGAACTCATTGTTCATCGCCCAGCTGTTGTTGAAACATGTCCTTGGGGAGGTGGCCCCAAACCTGCTCCAGCGAGGTCTTTTGAGGAATCTGATCGCAAGGAAGCTCAAGATCCAGTGGGATGTCGTCTCCGAATTCTATGGCGGTGTGCAGTCAGAAGTAGAGGTTCAGAGGCTTCAGACAGCACATGTTTGGTTGGACTACTTCTCAATTCCTCAGCTGGTGGGCGGTGGTCTGACTCCCCATTTGGAAGAGAATCAATTGAAGTACATTGAGGCTATCCCTGCCTTCGTCCGCCGCTGCGACGTGTTCGTGGCATTGGTGCCCTCCAACAGGCACTGTGACACAGGATCGCAATGTAATTTCAACAGCTGGCTTCAACGCGGTTGGTGCCGCACGGAGTTGTGGTGCCATGTCCTTTCGGCGAGATCCGAGCACCCTATCGTCGTGGTGAGGAGTCAAGATTCGGCACAGTACACAGCACCGTTGTGGCATCGATACCCGGTGCACTTGGGTGATTTCACCATGGAAGAGGACAGAGCCCAATGTCGCCAGGTCTTGGAAACGGTGTTGACGAGTCATGTATCTGAATTACGCCAGAGCAAGAGCAAGACTGCGTACAGATTGTACCTGGCACTTTTTGAAGAGACGACTGGTTTGGACCCAAAATGTCGCAGTGTGGAGAACTTCCTTCAGGAGTTTTCCTTCTCCACAGTCGGGCAGCCAAGGGATCGCAGCCTCAGCCCAGTGGCCTGTGCAGCTCTATCTGGAGACTGCAGGCTGGTTCGTGCCCTCGTGGCTGCCAGGGCGTCTCTCCAAAGCCATGCGCCAGCGATGCCGGAGGTGCTCAATGCTCCAGGCTTGACCCCATTGCATCTGGCCTTGCTTTTCAAAAGCCATGATCTGCGCATGTTGGAGACCCTCTTGGACCTCCAGGCCGATCCCAATAGCTCTGGCATCAGTTTGCTTCCGCCTCTGGGCTATTGCAGGTCAGTGGGTGCTGTGGATCTTCTGGTTCAGCATGGCGCAGGGGTGAACTTCTGTGGAGCATATTTCGCCAAGAATGTGCCCATACACATCCTTGCGGCCATGGGTGCTCCATGCGAAGTAGTCGCTCACATCATTGAATTGAAAGCTGATGTGAATGGTGGTCGTGGAGGCTTTGCAACTTCATCTCCTTTGCACAGCTTAGCGAATGCAGGTGACTCGTGGACAACAGCCTGCTAGGTATGGGTTGATAAACCTATGTCACATGATGTCATGATACTTGCAAGAGAGCTTTTTACTGGGTTCACTCAGATATTTCCATCGTGGGACGAATTTCACCATCTGACAAGCGCCAGCCAAATAGTTTTGAACATGATTTAAATTGTTTATCCAGTGCTGCAAGCATTATATCACATGAACATCACAAACGCCCGTTTCACATGGTATTGCCAACCAACAAAATTCAATTGACTTGACCAAACAAACTACATTACACAGTCTTGGTTGCTCCAAGTTGCTCCTGTCAGTGAAACAATCCGGACGCTGCACCCACCACGGGATGATGCGGAATGTTTTTTTTGGAAATAGCTGAAACTGCCGGCAAAACACATAGGGGGTAAGTGCCACAAACTGAATTTCCTGTAGGGTGGTATCCTGGGATGACCCAAGTGTGTTGTGCACATTGCCCAGGTGATTCCGAGAACACGTTGAAAACTGCACAGCTGTTGTTGGAGAGGCGTGCTAACATCAACCAGGTTTGCCAAGCTGAAGGCATGTGCCGGAGCATCGAGCTCATGTCCAGGGCCTACTGCCAATTGTGCCACATCAAAGGCACTGAAGCTGGGGCAGCTCTCAGGTATCTTGGGAACGTCACCACCACGCCTTTGGGCTGGTGTGTTCTCATGGAAAATGAAGGGCTCCTCACTTTTTTGCTTCGTGCACGGGCTGACCCTGAGATCCGGAACAACAGGGGCCTCCGACCCATCGACTTTGCAAGGTCTGATCGGATCTTGACTATTTTGAAAGATCCGACCCACAACATGTATCTCTTGGAGCATGATTCCGAGTTGGTCACACATGGTCTTTGAATATTCTTGGGTCCTCATAGTTTTTTCCCAGGTCGGCTGCGCCGCAACACCTGGTTTGCCAGCACAGGATGCGGTTGTGGTCCCACTCTTTGTGCAGGGTTTTTTCCCTTCCAAGAAGGCAGTTTTTTCCCTGCTTTTGGCGCGAGGACCGTGCCAGTCTGCGGATGGTTCCGTCATCGATAGCATGTTGATATCCATCCGTATTGTTCCCATGAAGTGGGAATTCTACAAATTAGGTAAGACAAGCAGATCACTGGCTGAAAAAAACATGATTGCCCATGCTTGAGCCTAGGAACTTAGAGATGCAAGGTTTTTTGGAAATGGATTGATGCCAGGTCCTTGACATATCTTGAAATTATCGCTACCTGGAGGGTGAGGGGTTGGTCATGCGGCCGGGGTTCAAACAGGCGGTGTTCCCGTTTCATAATGCGCACCACAGTGGTTCATCAGGGTTGTTTACGATTAATGACGGTTTTAGTGAATCACTGCCAACCGAGTCTGGCAAATTTGATTATTAATGATTGATAATGATGGTGAAGCAGAAAGTCTCATTCTTAAGCAACGATGGGTCTATCATCGACGTATCCATGAAGGATTGATTTATTATGACGAATGATGAGTTGATAGTATCAACTTTCACTATGATTTTGATTCAACTATTGATGATAGTCATGATTCATTGTAGCAATTGACAGCCTATCATTACAGTAAGTTTTCCCCTAGTTGAGCTTGCTGGTGGCTATGCTGCATGAGTTCTGCAAACGCAACAGTGTTTCGAATTACAAAGCAGCAGCCAATGTTACCCAAAGCACGGGCCCATAACCCTAAGATGATCAGAGGGATTTTCTTCATTGCAAACGCACAGCTATCCGGATCAGTTCACTGGGGTAGTGGGTAGACTGGGCTTGTCCAAGTTGTGTGGGCAGATCATCCAAGCCGTTCCTGCTCATGTCGACCTGGACGACCAACTCTCAATGTCACGGTTCAATCATGTTGAATCAACCAGCATTCATCAGTGCAATTCCAGTAGCCTAAGACAAAAGAGCCCTTGAGGGTACCTTCGTTAAACAATCAATCCTCCATGGATGACCACTGGAGAACCATAGGGGCTCCCCAAGTCAAGGACTCTGCTGAGTACAAAACATCCCCCTCCATGGGTTGGTGTTTTGGAAGGCCTATAACGAGCATACAACTGATATACTTATGGAGCTAGTGAGACATCCGTGCCGCTCAGCTCCACTGTGCTCGTGGTCAGTGGTGATGAGGACAACGATGATGATAACGACATACAACGACCAAGTATATATATAGAACCAATACAGAATTGGTGACTTACAATTGGCAGACGGAGATGCATGTCTTTATGGCTAACGATGACTATACTGAAGACCACATAGGTATTCTACAGACTGCACATACCTACGGATTTTTCCTTGATGCCAAGTGACCTTTGCTTGAAAACCCTGGCTCTGAGGCGAATATGGAGCACTGACCAAGGAGAAGCGCAGCCAGCCGGTTGTTGCCATCATCATTTTGAGTTTCATGGGGCTAGGATTCCTGTACACATTTGAACCCCCAGATGGACGTTTACGCACTTTGAATGCTCATAGCTTCTGCTGCCCCCCAGCTGCTTTGTTGTCGGATGTGAAGGCCATGGTATCTCCCAGCTCTGGGGTTGTTCATGGATCAACTATGTGTAGATCAATGGCAGGAGTTCTTGGATGATGGCAATGGCAACCTGAAGGGCATCAAGATGGTGAACGTGCGCTGGGAAAAGATCGATGGCCAGATGCGCCACTCGGCTGTTGGGACTGGCACACTCGTTGTGAGGCGCCGCAGGGGGTTGTACTTGTGTCATTCTCCAGCTGCCAGACAGGACATTTGAGGGGGCGTAGGATGCCTAGCAATGACGGGAGATAACGTAAAGACACGGGTTGATGTGTCCAGGGCAACATGGAGATCGTTCCAAAAGAGTTTGGCAAATGAGTGAATGCTCAGAATTTGGGGTTTACTATCCCAAGTCTCCATGGAATAGTCGATTTGGAACCAGACAAAACATTTGATGCTGGCTTGGGTTTCTGATTAGTGCGGCTCTTAAAAAACTGAATTCTTCCTTTGCAAACTTTGGGGAAGCTGTTCGTTTTCCAGTTCATGTTTTCTATAAAGGAAAGGTCGATGGGTCAGGTTGCTACCATGGCTAATGGATGTTAATCGTAGTTTAACCATAGCTAATGGATGTTAATAGAAAAAACATGCTCAAAACCATGGGTTTTCTCGAAGAAAAGTCGGTGGTTGAAGATCTCACGGGTCGAAGGCGATGCAGAACCCCAGGTGACGACGTGGTCGCCGAGTAGTTGCCCTAGGGTCGTGCCTAAACTGGGGCACCTCCACTGCCTCACGTTTTGTGGAAGCCAAGAGGCTACAGGAGTACACCAACTTTTATGCATTCGGGCATGGATACATACAGTCACATGATATGTATGATTGTGTGAAAATATATTATACATATCTATCTCACTTGATGTATACACCTATACACATATATACATACACATACATATGCACATATGTTTAGATGTGTAGAATCTAGCGAGATATCGGTACGCGCAAAATCTATTTTCCAATCACTGTACAAGCTTTTACTGTGCGATTCCCCGTTTTAGACCGACTGTTCCGGTCTGCGCTTGCTGGGAAACAAGTGCAGATCTGGATTTGGAAGCACCATTCATCCCTCAACAAGAACATATCCCTCAGCCACTGCCATGATGGTACCCACCACATCACTAAGCACTGCTATTGAATGGTATATCACGGTATATCACCAACACGTGATTATTCAGCATTACGAGATGGTCATTTGCCCCCGGTGATAGGAACTTTTACGATGCATCGAGCTGTTGTTCGTGGATGACCTGGCTGACCCTGATGAATAGCATGGCTCATGTAGTGCATTCCCAGGACCAACGAGGGTGTTTCTCAAAACAACCCCAAAAATGCTTGGTGCAATATCATATCATAAATGGTTTATTTACTGATGAGAACGGGGGGTACTTCCATTTTGGGAAACACCAAATACATGTGTATATATATATATATATGTAATTATATGATTATATATGTATATAGAAATAATTAGATAGATAAATGAAATATACATATACATGCATATATATATATATATTTAAATGGTTCATATACCGATGAGCCCTGGGGGGTACTTCCACTTTGGGAAACAACACATACATGTATATATATATATACATGCATATATATATATATATATATTATGATGACATATGTACATTATGTACATCTATTCACCAAGCTTTCCTCTTGGCGCGTCACCAGGCATGATGGAACAACCCGGCAGCGAGAAGATCTTGGAGGCCGACATGATCCTCCTGGCCTTGGGCTTCTTAGGCGCGGGGGCCTGGCGAGCCCTGGCGAGCCCGGCCGGTCACGGCACCTGGAGCCCCATTTTTGCCCCGTGAATGATGGAGCTGCACCCATCAAACAGCCCAGGGATTGGAGTGATGATGGTTCTGCTGTTGGAGTGATGATCCATGATGGTTTATGGCTGGTCAATTTTTTGGGATGAATTGGATGAATCATGAGTCTTAGTGGCTGAAGCTTTGCTCGATGATCGTTGTGAACCACTATGTGTTTGTTCTTGATAGTGCTCAATCAGGGTTGCTAATGGTTAAACATGATGAACATGATTGACAAGTGCAACAGGGGTCAGGATTGGTTCACCGTCTCGTGCCTCTTGTGTTGCGTCTTCACTGGCTAATAAGTCATTGCTGGTTGATGATGGTCGTTCTACCTCCAAGCCGCCATGTGCCGATGGAAGTAGTCACCCCAATAACTCTAAATCGAACACTGCATTCATCGATAACTTTGTTTGGCTGTTGAGGATTTCCAACTTGATGCGGTTGTTTGCCGAGTGGTTCTTTGAATTGATGATTGTCATGATGAGCGACTAGGAGAACCATTTTTTCAGTACCAGCCCTTGATAGCCCCAACAACAAGCTACCCCAATGGGCGACATTTATCTGCATCTTTCCTACCCGCGCTGTTTCTCCCTCCATGGCACCGGGACATGAGTGTGGGGAGGGCCTGGTTCCGAGTTCCAAGGTCCAGAGCATCCTTTGGCCAATGCCTTCGGAGTGGACATGGATGAAAGAGGGAACTACAAGGAGCCGGGGAGGGACCCTTTCTTCGCTGAAGTCGCATGAAGTTCTTCCCAATTTCTTAGTTGGGGAAAATATGCAGAACTGCTCTACGCTCCCTTCTTATGATACCATTGACACCATGTTGAATATTCCTTGTCTGACTTGCATAATTATGATATTCGCCGGCAATGCCAACGATTGCTAGGTTATGACCATCATTGGTGTCCAGTTGTCCAGATCTTCCACATTAGACAAAGGGCTTGTATAGCACAGCCCTTTGTGACGTAGCAGCAGTAAGGGGGTTACCACGATCTAATTCCAATGTTTACTTATAAAAAGTGGATGAACGAATTTATGCGTTTGCAGGAAGACTCACAATGATTTTGCAATTTCAAAATCTGTTTTTTTTCAATTGCTATGCTGGTCTACTGGAGAGTAGTCTTGTGATGTCAAAAAGAGACTCAGCATGAAATCTGGTGGTTTTCAACAACCTTTGCTTCCATCACCTCGGGATGATTAGCTGCTTCCACGATTTTTTCACAGCACAACCAACCAGCAACCAACCAGCAGCCAGAAATGCCGATTTTGACACCACCGGGGGCACCATCCAAGCTGCACCATCTGATGCGCTGCGACGTTGTGAGGCTCTCTACCAGAAGAGCGAAGGCGACTTCCAGACCTCCAATCCGAAGGCGAGGGTTGGGAAACGGGGGGACGAAAGGACTGTTGGTTGGTGGGTGAGTGGGTGGGTTGGGTGGTTGTTTGTTTGTTTGTTGGTTGGTTGGTTGGTTGGTTTGTTTGTTTGTTTGTTTGTTTGTTTGTTTGTTTGTTTGCTTGCTTGCTTGCTTGCTTGCTTGCTTGCTTGTTGGTGGGTTTAGTTGGCTGGTTTGCTTGTTTGTCCGTTGGTTCATCTGAACGCCCATTCCCTGTGCCAAGAAATTATGGGGCTATTCCAAGAAAGAATTACTTAAGTGGTTCTAGATAATTGATGTAGAAGGTACTGCAGATGTGGCCAGCAGGATAGGAAACTCAATCGCAAACCAGATGCGTTGTAGTTGTAGTTGTCGTACTCTTGACCAGAAGCAGTTCTTAACCACTTCTTAACCAGTTCATAACCAATTCTAAACCAGTTCTGAAGGCCTTCATGAAGCCCGTTGTGTTGCTACCAACCGTTCTGGATACCGCAGCCGGTGCCGCGCTGTAGCCAGGTGTTCGCGGCCGGCGATTGCAGACGCGGTCAATCCTTGGTGGTCTGGGCCATCAAGGCAGGGAGATCCATGGTCTCCCATGGCACCTGAAGGGCGAGATACCATGAAGGATTGATATGGCCATGTAAGATTTTTTGCTTTTCTTTGTTTGCACACACACTTAGATATATGTATAGGTGCACAATCTATGGGCTATCATAGTAGATGGTCCTTCCTAAGTCATGGGGGACTCACAGCCCAAGTTGTGATCAGTAGCTGCCATACATAAGGTGGTTTGTGAGCATGCCACATTTGTGGATGAATCACCGTGAGAATACCATATATAGAATTCTGAGAACAAACAGGGAGAATCAACATCAATCAGTGGGAGTCTCTTTAAGAGTGGAAGAATATCTGTAAAGAAGATATCCTGTGGATAGTTCTTGACACTTCTTACAAGACTTCAGTGACTCCAACAAGGAAGCCTTGTTGGTTGCTTCAATATCCACATCGAGTGGCTGTTCAAATCCGGAATAGCAACTCCTGATTTACTGGCACTACGCCATTATTCTTGTTGATATCTTCTTCCTTAGGACAACACAAACAGCTCAGAACTGCACATGTTACTCACACTTTCGGGATCCTTTCGTTGCTTGGGTATCAGTCTGTCCATTTGTTGCTTAATGGTGACACTGAAGGAAGATCTGAAGGTGATAGCCAATGACAGGACTCTGGAGGTGATATAGCCAATGTCCGTTTGATAGCCAATATCTGAAGGAATAGCTATCCAACCAGCCTATGATATAGCCTATGTCCATTCGTTATTGGTTGAACCGGTTGGTGAGTCCCTTTCTTTTTGGTCTTCCAGGAAGGCCGCGACGCCGCGGATGCGATCAACGGCCACTTGGAAGCGTAGGGACGGGGTGAGAGGTGGGTGTGACTGATGGGATCGGGATATTGACCATTGGGTAACATGTGATTTCTTTTTAACAACGGCAGGATGTAACATGTGACTTATTTATAGCTACTGTACTACCAAAACTGGCTTCGTGATTCTTAATAGATTGATTCGTGATTCCAACTCATCATCATCACTTCTGTACACTGGTTGAGGGGAATGATATCGAGAATGGTCATGATTCCCCATTAGTCACCATCATTAGCCATCCTCAAACACCATTCGCCAAGCAATTTTGGGCTTAATAGTCTTCAGTCATCCCCACCTTTTTTGGTACTGCATGTTTGGTCAGCAGACGCTCAAGTTTGAGGAGATCTTTCCCGTGGCCTAATAAGGATATGGCATCATAGGAAACCATCAGGATCACCAATCTTGTTACATGATATTGAAGTGAGACATGGGCACAACCAAGACACCAGGATGATAGTAATGAGATAGCACGGGTATGACCAACGCTACTGATAGCTGCTCCCGGAGGTATCCATCAGTCATCAACATGGGTCACAGCTGCAAGACCTGAACGTAGGCAGGTGATCATCCCAGCGGGTGGTCCACCATGGTCCTGTCTTCCAAGGATACCTCAGCGAAGGTCCCAGTATGGCATAGTTGCCAGAGCTCTGTCCAGCAAAGTGGAGCTATCCTGGACCCTCAAATTATGTTAGTGCAGCCGAGTGCAGCTTCCAGTGGTAGTCTTACTCCGGCAGTGTGGGTAGTTGGTTCCGGTTGTTGCCAGACGCTTCACTCGCCGTGTGCGTCAGTTAAAACAACCAGTGGCAGCACTTGCGACCGACAGAGACACTCGCAGCTGTCATTTTCCGTTTCGATTTTGTAACTTTTCGTCCCAAAGCGGGAACAATTCAGCCGTGATTTGCGACACGTCTTTTACAGCCTGTGCTGTGAACTTAGCATCTCTTGTCACCAAAAAGGAGCTTCGTTTACGTTGAACTTGGTCTCACTTCCTGGGAACAGTAGACTTATGGGTTGCTGTAGTTATCGGTGATGAGCAGTGTCCAACCCCCTTTGCTTGATGTTGCTGGGTTAAACAACTTGCAACGTAAGAACCATAGCCGTATACCAGCAGCAGTTTGATCGATAGTAAATGATGAGTTGCAAAGGTGGGGGATGGCTTCGGTGGCTGTGGTTTTCACAACATCGTGACGTCTGCAGGCTTGCGGCTTCAGCTCAGCCTATTTGTTTGGTCAAAACATCCTTGAAGGTCGCAAGATGTTCTAAGGATTCCTAAGGTATGTGGCAGTGAGCAACAAATTCACAGATCCAAAAACTAAAACTCTTGGTGCCCTGACGCGATGCCATGTCCCTGCAGCTGCCGCAGATGGATGAAGCAGAGGATTCTATGTCGGAAACTCCACAGGCTTTGGATTGCCTGAGTCAAACATGTTGTAATGCAATCTAGTGTTTTATACTAGATAGATTGCCTGATTCATGATTGAAATTGGATGATACAAACATGTTGTAATGCAATCTAGCGAATGTTTGGTCATCAAGAGGATTGAAACTGCAAGAGGTTTGATCCAATACTTTATGTTGAAGGTGGCAGTAGTTCAGGTCGGTCTAACGCATCATGACAACAAACACTTCTCCAGGTTAAAAAACAATCTTTGAGCTTTCCGAATTCATGTTTGAAGGCTTGGCGACATTTCATTTGCGACCATTTGCAGGCATCCAGCCGATGCAGTTTTCGTTTCACTTTGAGTTTCGCTGCTCTTGGAGCGCTAGCGGCTCTAGCAGTCATTGCTCGATTGGCGAGTTCGAGCAACGCGGCCAGGCCCTGGCGGTTGCAAGTTCTGTGGCACAGATTCAGCACTGACGTGCCATGACTCCCATTGGACACGTTGCAATGCAGTGTTGCAGTGCAGAGCAGCTGGAGATTGACGCAATGCCATGCAATGTGATGCGATGTACCGATTCAAAGCGCCGCAAAAATGTACAAAACGGATCCAAACGTTATGATATGACATGTAATGAACTATGAGTATGATGTACATAAAAAATGCACTTGCATATACGTACTGGTATATCGTGCCTCAGTGCGCTTCGGTGAAGTGCGGCGTTTTGTGGTGCAGTGTACCCGTATGTGTGCGTGTGCGTGTGCATACATATGAGATCAGGATCTGAACAGGATCTAATGCAGTTTGATAGTTTGACTGATAGTTGCGATACAGCCACAGAGGGATGAAGATGTTTTGTGTGAATGTGTGCGTGTGCATTTGCACTATATTGCAAAAAGAGACCTAAATGTACAACACCCAGAATGAAATAAGAAAGCCAAAAGAGTTGGGCAAATGCAGTTCACAAGATGTAACAACATGTAAAGGCTTCCCAAGCTGACGTGAGGCAAACTTCTCGTTGCAGATTGCAGTGAGACTTGAACAGTTGCATCATGAAGAAGAGAGCCATCCTTGTAGCACCCATTTGGTTTCAGGTTGGGAAAGTGCAATCTCTCTTTCTTAAATCAGCCAAAAACTTTGCTTTGCTGTTGTTGCCCTGCACAGGATGGACATGCCCAGCTTGGCGGTGCAACAATGGGAGGAGATCCCTGGAATCCAAGAAGTGATTCATCGTGCTCAGAGTGGCTCGTCGCATGTCCTGCTACGTAATGTATATACTGTATATATATATATATATATGTATATATTTCTGTTGATTCTTTCCTATTGCCAACAATACAACTGGAATCTTCCACCATCTGCTTTCTTTCACATCCTTTTTCATTTCGTCAAAGGCGAGTGGGAGCAGTTTTGTATCTCTCATGAAGAAGTCAGAAAAGGTAAAAACATGCGAAAACTCATCGTGTCGGTACTCTAGCACACTGGAAACTTTCCTGGGCCTGATTTGCACTAAGAGGATCTATTGTCAGACACAACTTGGATTGCGCGTCCATGCTTGTATCAACTCCAAGGCCTAGGTTCTGCTAGATCGGTCAGCTGTCTTCTGCGAACGAAGTGAGGTGCCTTTTCAATTTTTTCCAAGGTTTGTACGACCAAGCAATTTGGTGATGGTGGGTCCACTCCCCCCAGGTCGAGAGCAGCGCACAAAAACGTAAGCACACAAAGACAGTAGCAAGGAAGACCATGACAGAAAAACATTAAGCCGCAGAAACACCGGCGTGAAAAACACCAGCACTGACTCTCACAACAGAAGAGAAAAACATCGTCCCTGAAAAACACGGAGGCGCCAGCCCGCTAAGACACGTTTGGATACGCCCAGAATTCCCGACTGCAAGCAGCTGCTGGAGTCCAAACCAAACACCACCGCTGCAAGAGACTGCTGCTCTTGGTCTTTCTTAGATCTTAGGGTTCTTCGGTTTTTCCTGAACTCAATAGAAAGCAAGAGAGAGTGTTTTGGAGGAAGAATACACTAGGCTTCGCATTAGGCTTCGCACTAGGCTTCGCTCAGATAAGCCCTGGCTGGTTTTTTTTTACACGAAGGCTTACCGGTTCAGCTCTCTCAGAAGGCTCGTCGAGTGAGACTCTCAAAACGATCCCATGGGCTTCAAGGAGCCCTAGGATCATCACTCTCCTTGTGCGACTGTATCAATGGCACGCGTTGATTACGGTGGTCGCCCTCATCGTCCTTTTTAGCGCCATCGCCCTCCTCACTCTAATGCTGATCCTCATGCTTCTCATCCTCATCCTGATCGCCCATCATGATTCCTGCCATTGCCAGCATTACCAAAATCGCCATCATGACAAGTGATAAGAATGTTATCATCGTGCTATCATGGTCCATCATGGTGATCATGATCACCGTAATCATCATTGGCAATCACCTCATCCCTGTGCGGTATTTTGTGTGTCATATTTAAAGAGCCCTTCTTAATTCATGTTCTTTCTTCTGTGAACCGGATTCCCCTCTCTGACTCTTGATCCGTGACACTAATCTCCATGCTAATTTTCCATCCCTTCCGTTTACCTAGAGTTGTTTTTTCAATCCTGTCTCTTGTAACAGGAGTTTCGCAGGAAAAATCACATTACTGATATATATATATATATAAATATATATATTTATCATTCAAAGATGCAAACTGAGATTAATGAGGAGAAGTCTCATCGCGCTGGAAAGTGAACGTGATGGTTTAGATAGGGTTGCCAATTGTCATGATTTCTGGCAAGGGTGAGGTGTTACATGTAGGATTGAAACATCTGCAATGACAGAGATGAAGGTTTGCTATTTGATTGAGATCCTTCAACACTTTCCAAATTGAATAACTTCTGTAGCCCGGGCAGCTGCACCTCCAAATGTATCCACAGAGGCGCTCAACGAAGGTCAAGGTGTTGTGCTTCATTCATGCCTGTCCACAGTGGCCCCTCTCCAAGGTTTGGAAACATCAAAGCGAGAGCTTCGCGATCTGTTTTACGGTTCGCAGCCTTCTGAACTGCCGTGGGCGCCTTGGCTTCACCGACCGCGCGATGGACTTTTGGTGGAGAGATGCATCGCACGGAGAAACAAGGCAGCATTGCCCCTTTCTTTCCGTGGGCAGTCTATTTAGAGAAGGCCATTCTGAACACCATGGGTAGTGAAGGCTCAGAGTCCAACAGAGTCCAGAAACAGTTAATCTATCAGGTCTTTCGTTCCCGAGTTGCAGCCTGCGAACAAAGTTGTTCTTGGGGTCTCAGGGGTGGACCCAAGAATCTCATGCTTGCTGTCTTGGCACAAACAAATGTGAAGGTGGGGTATCGATTCCCCAAGACCCTCTGGTGACAGAAAGAGAAAAGGTATGGAATGGGGAGGCTTGTCATTTTTGGTTTTTGCTTCGCGATTGCGCTTATTAGGCGATTGGGGGAAGTTTAGGACATGCCTGGTAAACACTTATTTCGCGTTTGATCATTATGGCTTTATTGTGCGGGGCTTTTTTTTTGCGATTGAATTGCACTCGTGAAGCGGTGCAAGATGCTTTTCACGAGGTCTGCAAGTGTTCGCTTTACTTTTCGTCCAGACAAGTTAGCCGACATGGAAGGAATGCAAAAGGGATGAGATATGTCGAAAATCTGTCAAACTTGGAGAAATATGGAGAAATGATGAGTTCGCCTTTACGATCTTGAGTTCTACTGCTCCTGGAGTACCTGAAAGACCACAGAGAGGAGAGTGCATAGATAGCTATCACTCCACGATGTGATGTTTTGGTTGGAAGTACCGCAGAGATTTCAGGGCACAGCTGCCAGTCATTTTGGTAATCAACCCTTCAGTTCCATGCTGCCTTTGCCTACCAAGATGCGCACGGAGTGCGTCATTGACGTGGTGCAAGCAACCTCATACCTGGGACAAGCTGTAGTCTTTCTCTACAAGGCCTGCTCCAGATCCAAAAACGGGATGGGAACTGGGGTGAACAAGCAATGCTCAAAGCGACTGCAGCTGGTACAGATAGCAACCAAGCTCACACTCAGAAGCAGCTTTATTTCTGGTGACTCATTCTGGAGTGATTGCAACATATTGTAACCAGAGTAAATCAATCAGTGAACCGAACAGATGAACCTCGGCCATTTCTGTAACATGTTGGAGGATGAAGAAGTTCCAGTGCCGAGGCCATTAAATACGATGGCCTCCAGTGTCCTGACAATTCACCCGTCGGCTGTGCTATCAGCGTCTCTGGCTTTATTGCTTCCATGTGACTTGGCGAATTGAACAGCAGGAAGGGTTGATTAATTGTTGCTGAGTGGCTGTTGTGAAAGAGGCTTCTTGATCAGACTTCCTGACCTTTGCTGACTTTTCATGACCAGAGCTGTGAGGTTTTGGTTGGCTTCATACTTGAGCCTTTCAGCTTCATCCTGTGCGGAAACCATGAACTCCAATGCCTTGTGCGGCGCCGACTGGACTGCTCTCTCTGCAGACTTTGCAGAAGTTGCCAATGCTGGTGCAGGGATTCGGCAGGACAGCCATGCTCATCATGCTCCACTGTGAAGGGGAATCTTTGTGGAGCGTTTCCTTTGCTCGATTTCATCTGGGATAGAGCTGTTCACGCATGGAGATCACCATATGGCCAGCCATGCTCTGTTGCCATTACCCATTCCATGTATTCTGAAAGAGCATCTTAGCTTACAGCATCTTCACTATCTTCACTTCGAGTGTGCTGAGATTTTAAACCAGCGATTTCTACCCAACAAGCGAAAGTCTCATCAATTTGTTGTGAGCTGCTGGAACTGCCATATCAACTGCCAGAACTGTCGCTTTCGCAACTGGTGGTTGAACTTCACCGGAAACGTTCCAGGCGGGGCATCAGTCTGCCTCTGTCATCCTGTAGTTCAGTGAAGTGTGCGACAGCAGTTGGCGCAAAGTCACTGACTTGTCACCTGGGGCGAAGCATTGCTTGAAGTAGATTCAACGTGAGAGTTCTATCATGAAACTTTCTATTCTTTGAGAGTTCTTCGTTCGCAGTTGAGACCTCTGAGAGTGTCGTCAGGTTGGCAGGCCTTCGTAGTCGCAGGGTCTCCTCCGACTGGCCAAGCTGTTGAGAAGATCCGGTATATCCGAGAGGCGAAGTGAGACCTTTGCCTGAGCTCTACTTGAGCTCTACTAGCTCTACTTGCTCTACTTGTGTTTGATATAGTAAGAACTTAACCTTTCCAAGACATTTGAAGTTTGGACATCACTTTGTTGTAGACGGGTCTGTGGGCCACTCAGTTGTAGATGGGGCACGATGAAGCAACGATCCTGTGCAGCGCGAGGCTCGAAGGAATCGAAATTTCGACATAGCACAGTGCGTCTTCGATGCCACAAACGCTGTCTCTTGAAAGGAAAGATTGAATGAGAGATAATGAGAGAAGCAAGGCTAGCCCTCAGGCTATGCAAGAATAGGGTAATGCAAGCAGTCATTCATTGACCAAAAAGTCATGATTCAGAATGCTGAGTACGGTGTCTTTAGCCTGAATAGATTGCCATCAAAGAAGTCAAATTTCTTGTATGTGAATCTATTGCCCTGAAGATCCTTGAAGCAATTAGTACGAGAGCGTTCCGAGCAAGTTGCGCCTGAACTTCGCAGTAAGTGCATTCACCACATATTGAAATTCAGACTTACATAAGTGAAGCCAAGGAAGATAGTCAAGTCATATCCATTCCCTTTCCTTTGTTTTGCCCTTGGCTCGCTGAGGCATCTTTCGTTGTCCGAGCTATCTTGCAAATCCGAAGTGCTGCCAGAGCATGCCCTGATCCCAGGAAAGGGATGTCTTTTGTATTGCCGTTGCGAGTTTCTTGCCATGGGAAAGTTCACCTTGGACAGCACGTGTGGGGTCGAGATCAAGTAACTATATATACCATGTCCCAAAAACTTCAAGGCACAGATTTGGTTCCAAGCCGAGCTGTTCTTTGTTTAGATTCATTTTTTGATATTCAGTATATAGTCCTTGGCATTAAGTCCAAGCCCACATAAAACTTTTGCTGCAGACGTTGAATCTGAACAGATTCCCTGTTTGACACAAGGTGTACATAAATTGGCTAAACATTTCTCCAGAAGCTACGATAGGTTTGGGGATTACACAATTTACAGTCCCAAGGGTCCTGACTGTGGAGCCCCTTCTTCCTGATGAAGACTGACACTTTTCAAGTGCAGCTTGTGTTGACCTGGCAGGAACTGTGCTATTGACATCATGGAAGTCATCTCGTCGTTTTCATGGATCTCACGTTTTGTGCTCCTTGCATGCACATGCAGTGCATGACATAAGAAGGGCAGCAATTTTATTGGTGCAGGCTATTTTGCTCAAATAGTTTCAGGACACAACAAATTCGAAATCACCTTCCTGTATTGTTACGTCTGAAGGTCAGGAATTTGGGATATTTCTGCTTTGCAGCCCAGCTGTGCAACCGAGTCATAAGAGTGAGGTCGTTGTTGTGTGGGCATAATTTGCCCCTTTTCTGGAGTTTGTATGGCCTTACAACACTCGCCTCCAGATTCTGTATAACTCCGGCTCCCATCAAGAATACTTGCCTGCAATTAGGCAAATCACAGGGGGCTGTATCTAGGAACTCTCTAATGCTCTTATGCATGCGATATGCAGTACAAGGTGAGAGGGTTGGAAGAAACCTTCAGGAGGCACAGGTTGCTGTGGTCGGCTTACAGTATCTATGGCTTGAAATTGTTGGGATGGCATGTTTTCCTTGACAAAAATCTTGAGAAGTTATCCCAGATGTCCATGGATGTGATATGATGTGATTCCAGACAAGGTCAATGGCTGCGTCGGACTGCGTGAAACGTGGAAACCAGAAGGCAAGGCTTCGCCGGCTTCGCCGGCTTCGCCCGTCTTCGTCG
>VSDK01000429.1:103814-118814 GCA_009767595.1 Symbiodinium kawagutii
TCGCCGGCTTCGCCGGCTTCGCCATTGTGCAGCTTTTGGAAAGACTTGACCCAGTTGCAACGTCTCTAACTCTGCTGACTCTGCTTGAGTTCGAGGCCTTTCCTAAGCGACTTGCGACTCTCTAACTCTACTTCCTCTCTTTCGCCTCATGCTTCGGACTCCTTCGGACTCCTTCGGACCGACTCATTGTGAGGCACTATGCGCTGCAGACATTTCAGCACCTTGGCGAAAAACCGTTTGTTCAACTGGAAGCACCTTGCGTTGCTGTGTTTGATTCTGAGAACCTGGTGGCTGCATTGAGCAATGGTCCTGCATCCGGCATGGCTGGGCTTTCAGTTCCTTGGCTAAGGGACTCAAACTGATTGAACCGCAACTTATTTGTAATTTCTGAATGCAGGAATCAGATAGAAACACTGGAAAGGCTGGTCCAGTGGAATACAAACGCCTGTAAAACTGCAAATCCACAAACAGTCACAGGCTGTCATATTGATGCACATCTTTCTGCGCTTGGTGAACGAATACTGTAGATTCTGTGTTCCGCAAAACTAAACCTACTGCAGTTGATCCTTCCATGTGGAAATGTATATCTTGCTTGACATGTCTCAAAGATGCTGCACGTTGTTTCTTCGCTAAAGTAAAGATCTTCATTTGTTGTGCCTTCACTCTTCGAGCAAGCAAACCTAATACGCCAGCGGGGGGTCAGGATGCCTGTGCCCAGGATTGCGCTAGACCACTGGATACATCCAGTGAGCTGATGCATGAGCCCACTGCATGACCGGTTTCTGCGGTGTTTTCATGAAACAATATCTGTTATCCAGAGTAGACTCAGAGTAGACAGAATATATGAACACATCAATTCACATTCTCTCCTTCCGCTTGATCTCACTGTAAGTTGAAGCCTGAATCCTTCTTCGCTTCTTGCTGGCAGCAAGTTCTTGGCGACTTCAAAGAAAGTTGTCCAGTTGGAAAGGTGCGGCAATGCCTGCTCTACCTGGCTGATTCAGCGGAGAAATGTTGCTGTCTGCCATACCTTCACCCAAAGCATCCAATAGAGCCAGCGGAGGGCCAGAGTATCGCAGCAATGACGCTTTTTGACTCAATTTTAGAGAAATCAATATGCCTCTCGCTAAATTGTGTGAAGCCCTACAGTGCAACTGAAAGCTGTGGTGGAAACTCCAGCGAGGTAGCCCTGTTGAGGAAACGCTAAGGGACATTTTCATCTACAAAACTGTTGAGGAAACAACATTCACCTCCTTGTTTCACAGGTTTATTGGTCTCGCAGCAGCGTGGCTCAAAGAACAGACAGCAATCATTTCTGAGCATGTAGAAGTGGCTAGGAGAAGTTCTACTTTGTTTGTGCCTTTCACTTTGAGTCTGAGCGTGCAGCAGAGCACCTTGAGTGCGCCTTGTACATATCTTCCCGACGTCGCCATGTTTTCCTACCTGAACAAGGCAGGGGACTGCCTGGGGGGGTTCATAGGTGCAGATCCAAGACCTTTGCACATGGACGGCCTTCACTTCCGTCCCGAGATCACCACGGAGTTGGATTCCATTGGACTTCCATCATGCAACAGATGATGCAACAGATGATGCCACCATATGCAACGTAATGGGCCGCACTTGTGAAGGCACCTGTAGAAGTAGGCCCGGACTTGTCCGAAAGATCTTGATAGGTTTGAAGTCAAGCGGCTAGGAAGTATGTTTTGATCTGCAACTCCGCTGGCCCAGATTGGAAGCATGTTGGACGAGATTGACGGTTCAAAGGCCTGTCCGAGAAGAAATTCGCTGCTTTTCGCACCTCAAAGGAGCTGAGTCTGTTGCGTTGCTGGGAGGTGGATGGCACTTCAGAGGAGCCTTCTGGCGCAGACTCTGAAGTCCGCAGGGACTCGTGGGAACTCGTGGGGGCTTGTCGTTGGTTTGAGAGCCTTTCAATCCATGTTGCTTACGGTGAAACCCATTGGAGTCTTGCTCTTGGAAAGTCATTTTGGGTGAAATTTCAGGGCTGGACATGGAGATTTTCAGCAGAATTGTCCTGGTCACCTGTTGACATCAACCTTCAGATGATGGATTGGGGAAGGATGATAACATCATGCGGTAGTGAAGTGTAAACCTTTGACGCTCTTTGCAAGCACGGGTTTTCCTGCGTGAAAGACGTTGACACGATGGTACCAACTCATCGTAGATCTTCAAGACCCTTGCGCCGTCCTGAACCTGAACCATCCATGGTGTACAAAGATGCCATGGCCACGCATGTGCGCAATCCACCAAGGGGACTACGCATGTGCGCAATCCACCAAAGAAAAGGGGAATCATTCATCGTGAAAGCAGTGTTTCTCACCTCACATCCAACCTTGCAACATGTCCCCAGAGTACATCCATATTTTGAAGGCAGTCTTGGATTGTGCTTAAAGGTTTCAAATTACAAGAAAAATAAGCAAAAGACAGAAGTCATGTCATACACAACTTTATATAGTTAATACGTGTTAAACGCCAACGAAGAGATAAGTACAGAAGTGTGCCAATGACTATGGAGCCTGGAAACAGTCTTCGAAAGGAGCAAGTGGCACACCTCACAGTCTCGCAACTCGAAAGTGGTTTGCAGGAAATGAGTGGAATATGGCTTTCAAGGCGTATCCCAAAACGGAATGTTTCACAATACTGACAATCACTCACCCACAAACCAGTCGATTGGATGATTTCAATTCAATCGAATTTGACCTGTGATTCATTTGGTGGTTGGGAAACTCCATGGTCATCCAAGTGACGCTGGTTTCGGTGGGGCAAAGCAGGTCAAATTCGGCCTGAATGACTTGTTGGCCTCTGCAGGCGTGGGGTCAACTGGATGCTTGTTGGCCTTTGCCTCCTCTCCAAAGAAATGGTTTTCACCCAAAAAGGACTTTTAGGATGGAACCTATTGGAACTTGTTTTGGGGAAGCATGTGGAAAATACGGGAACATATTGGAACAGGATGGGAATTGAGATAGTTTTAGAGCTTCATTTGGGTGGAAGCTGCGGCCGTGACTGTGTGCAGGTGCACAGGCCAAAGAGGCCTTGGCCACGCTCATGGAGCCTGAGGCCTGTTGGACGAGCGCTGGAGCACCAGCGTTTTCAGAGCGACTGCATTTCTGAAAAGACAAACTGAAAGATAATCTTCCTGAAAGTTGGATTATGTTGGATAATGTTGGATGCATAGATTGAAAAGACAATCTTTGGGGTCATGATTCGAATTAGAAGGAAGCACATAGATTTGAATCATTTTGAATCTTGAATCCTGGGGCAGTTCCTAGAAGCGCTTTTTGTGGCTGGAGCTGCAGATTTGATGCCAGGGTGAAGATGCTCCACAGGCGCCGCCGCGGAGAAACCTGAGTGTTGCGCCTGGCACGTGTCGAAATGTGGTCTGCCTCTCCCTGCCATAAAAACACCTGGACGCTTCACAAAGGAAGCTTTGTAAGAAGATAGCTGGGGAAAAGTGCCCGGATCCAGAAAGTGTACCAACAGATTGCTGAGTATCGAAGAAAAAAGTTTGAGTAGAACTTCTGAAAACAGAAAGATTCAAAGAATGTCTATGTCTGATGATTCAAAGAATCTCTGTCATTTTCTGTCTAGATTTGTTACACTCAATGATCTAGATTTGTTTGTCTACTCAAAATCTTCTTTTTGAAGTCCTCTTTAGGCCCTGCGCCAGGACTCTGGAGACACCGCGCCGGAGCAGGAGCCGGTGCAGGAACCGGTGCAGGAGCCGGTGCAGGAGCCGGTGCAGGAGCCTGCACAGGCGGAGCCCGAAATCTCGGACCAGAGCTGGATCATGGAGGAGCAACGCCGGCGAGGGACGGTCAACATGGGGAGGCCCCCAAATTGGATGGTTTATTCATGTTTATTCTTATAAATGCTTGCTTTGAAGGATGATTTGGGGGTCCTATTTTGAGAAAGCACCACATCTCTGTTTTTCTTCGGTTTGGAGGAAAACTTCTGACAGCTGAAGAGTTTCTTCACAATTTCTCTTACTTCACTGAAGAGTTTGATGCTTGAAACTTGCGGCTCAAGCTGGTCCACGCTGAAGTCATGTGCTGGACATGGGATAGCTTTGTTTCTCCTCAAGTAGCCAAGATAAAACCTAATGAAGCGAACGGCGAACGTCTTTGTCTAATCAGCACAAGATATTAGAACAAAAAGTGAGAGACCTGCAGATTGCAGCATCCGTCTTGAGCCTAGTGTAGATGACCACACGGCCACATCGGGTCAATCCTTGCTATCCTTGTCATGTGAGTTCCACCGGTGCTGCGGCATGGGGTGATGTGGCAGATTGTCCTTGCCCTATGTGTTCTGCGAGGTGCTGGTCAGGACAGCCTGGCGTGGCTGCAACATTTGAAGATTAACACTTGGATTATCAAAAAGATAAAGTCTAAAGGTATAAAGATAAATTACTTCATGCAACCATTTTTTTGACATCAAAAAACAAATCAAACGACATGATCTAGCTTTAGAGAGCTTCAGTGCTTCTCTGCATTTGTATCCAATCAATCCAATCGCAACTTGGGTCGCTCTGACCGCAGGACCTTTATGAGAACACAGGGCTCTTAGCTGAGTACTTTGCGCCATTGGATCCAGCAGAGACCTGTGATCCTGCAAATGGTTCCACTCAGGTGGGTCAAGGGGGGCCGGCAGCAGATATGCTGCCAGACAAATCGTCAGTCAACACAAGGGGGAATTTGGAGCCTCTGAACTCAAGGGTTTGGGAGCCAGTTGGGGTTTGCTCAAGCAGCTCGCCTATTTCTTGACCAACACCCTGTTGGCAGAGAACTCCTGATTGCCGTGGGCGTAGAACCAGAAAGAACTAGTTGATGACCTGCCATAGTACCTGGCAACCCAACAGAATACAAGTTCGGTAGCTCCCAGATGAATAAACCCCAATTGCTGATGTTTGAAGGATCCACCTACTCTTCTGTCGTTGATCCTCTGCATGCTCCAACTCCTCACCAGCTTGTGAAACGTGCAGGTGCTGCGAACTCGTCTACCCAACATTCAGCGCAAGATCGAAAGGCCCTCTGAAGTGTTTTGTTGCAGGCAACTAGCGCATGAAAAGCTGCAGCGGTTCTCATAGCCTGCCGTCAAAAGGCCTTGCCGATTGATTCATGGACACCACATGGTTCTTTCATTCATGGACACCACATGGTTCTTCATGTCTTTGGCCTACTGGACACATAACTTAATGTGAGAACTCTTCATTTAATATAAGCCCTTTGTAGTTACCTTTGCAGTATCTTGTTTTCTCTCTGATCTTCATCTTATGGTATCTTTCTGTTCTTTCGCCCTCTTTGCCCCCTCCGTCCGCTTTCTTTGCCCCTTCCGTCCTGCTTGTTGTCTTTGTCTTCCTCCTTTTCCATTCCTGTTGTGCACATTTACACACCCAACTGCTCGCACAGCCTTTTTCCACTCGATTGCTACAGTTGTCTCATGGTCCTGTTGCAGGTGTTTCACCGTTTTTGTTTTTTTGTTTTCAGGCGGGTTTTCGTATTTCTGCACAAAATATCACGAGATGGTCTTACACGGGAAAACTTGTGCGACAAACAACTTTACCCGACATGAGTTTGCAGAACCAAACTTGGAGCCATCATCACTTTACGCAACAAAGCTTTGTTTGACAGTTTGACACACAACGCTTCTTGTATCCCTCCTACTCTGCTTTGGAGGGTTAGGCTTAGGAGGGTTGAAACTTAATGCGCCTTAGAACACATTTGTTTCCGTCATGTGCTTCACGAGGAACAGGTGCGTATTGTGCCCAGTCGCTGCGCTTTCAAGTTTCTAAAGCGACATATTTGCAAAACTTGTGCTTACACAAGGCAGCTTTTAGACAGCAAAGCTCTTGTACAGCCGGTGTTGACACAGCAAATGCGATGGTTCAATAAGCAGAAGGCATTGTCATCATCATTGCCGTCAGCCCCAACCTGAAGAGGGTAGGACCCGCAGTTTCATCAGTCGCTCCACTCGCTCCACTCGCTCCACTCCTCTTTTTCAGGGAGACCTAAAGACTGCTTCGAAACTGCGCTTGGGAGTGTTTCATAAAAGCGTCAAGTCTTGAAATGATTGAAATATAACGTTCATTTCATTTATATATATATATATATAATATAGTAAAATATATATAGATTATTTTTATAGCAAGGATTCTAAAGCCTGCCGTGTTGACCACCCATTCGTTGCGGCGTGCCGTCAGGATCGACTTCGGCAATCGTGATGCCTTCGGCCTTGATCGTTGCGCCTGGGAGATGGACAGGGAGGGGTGGGACCCTTGGGGCACCGTGGGGGGACCGTTGGATGTCCCGCGATTGGTAGGAAGAAGTCAACAAATTTGGGGTTTCTCACAACAGGAAACTCCCCCAAAATTGTTAGTTCGTTAATTACTACAAATGGTTAACAAAGGATGATTTGGGAGTAAACCTACTTGGAGAAACACCCAAATGACCTGAGTACATCGTGTGACTACATGGCCCCAGGTGACAACTGGCGTGACGACTCACCACTTAGGTGACTACTCAGGTACTCATGTCACCAAGGTGTGATGACTGTGACGACGCGTGACTCACTGAAATTGAACTGAGCCATTAAACCAAAGAACCGATGGGTAAGACGAACTGATACGCCATATAAGTGGGCCAATGGTCATAGCGTGGTCAATAATAGTCAATAGACTAAGATTGAAACATATTGAATGATAGAAGGTATAGATTCACCTCCAGATAAGACGGCAAAGACATTCATCCAAATTTTGGAGTCAACCGAAGCTCCCACAATCATGATTGAAACACCTCGGTCTTCAGTGGAGGAACATGCAAAGCAAGATCTTCATTTCTGTTTATGATCCGAATCTAAAAGGGCGATAGCATCAGTTGAAGACAGCGGGCCTTCTGTAGTCACTGAAGTGATGCCACCAGTTTTGTGTGCGAATGCAACTCTATAAGAAGACACATGGTGGTTAGTTGTCCAGAGTTTAGGCGAGATTCTACTTGCACCAACTTGTGTATCGGCCCTGGAGGGATGTTTCCGATGTCGAACGCTTACAATCTCTTGTAGTTTATTTTCGAAACATGACAGTTCAAGAGCAAGTGAGTCTGATCTTTAGGGTACTGGCGAAACTCCAACCAACAAATGAGAACATATCCGAGATCATCCGGGATCCATCCTGCAACAAGAGCCTATTAGCTGATGCCCTCCATTCGATCACGACGCTTATGCTGAAATCAAGCATTCAAAGTGATTTCACAAGCGCACGGTTCCTTTTCAGCGATACCCATGCTGATTTGTGTAGTGATAAGCATGACACTGTTGTGATGGCTAATGATGGCTAATGACAAAGTTGAAATAGAAAGGTTTTTGGAACGGATTTTTTTGAGTCCTCCATTTGTTGTCATTTTTTTCCTCTTCCAGGACCTCCTGGGAGAAAGAGCAACCTACAGTTGCAGGGGCCAAGAGGCGTGGGAGTTCCAGGGGCCTCTACAGGAAATCTTTCGACATTTCGATTGGAATTTGGACGGAAATTTCGATCTGAAAGCATAGGAAAGCATAGGAAAGCATAGGAAAGCATAGGAAAGCTACTGCGATCTTGAGCGCTGAATGAGCTCGTTTTACAGTTCTTTGGGAGGATACGGTTGAGAGCTTGCAGTAAGCTGCACGTAGAATTGCTCTCCAGTAGAGAACCAGCAGAGTTAGGATCTCGTGGAAGCTTCGGGCGAGGCAGCAGGATTCCTTAGGATTCCTTGCTGTCGATGTCCAGGAGCTGAGAAAAAACTTTGCAGCGCGCTACACGGGCTATTTCTATGTTTTTCTACAAGGCCATGGGAGGATCTGCGGCATTCTGCGGCTTCCTTTTACGGGATGGGTCTGAAGGGATCAGTGGGGTGTACCACAGTGAGCTCTACATTTCCCGATTTGATGTACAGTTTCAACAGATTTGATGAGGAAACTCTACATTTCTAGTCATTCAAACATCTTTGAGTTTCAAGAAAGGGCCTTTTCCATGGCTTTTGCCACTCTGTCAGGTGACTACACCTTCGAATTGGATGCTGGCGATGGAGTCCGCATGATCCTGGGCCACGATGCATGTCCTGGAAAAGCGTGTGCAACCAGGCATGGCCGGTGGCTGTGCCTTTGTGCCACTGTCATAGTTGTGGGGTCATGCGATGTGCATATGGGGAAACCATTGTGTGCAACTGATGTACACAACCTCCATCCTCCATAGCGGCAACTGGTGATCACAGATAGTGCAGGTTTGGGGTCCGTTTGTAGGTAGGTCGGTTAGACTTGACGGATATTTGGAAGCTACCTTGATAGAAGAAACCTGGATCGCCAAAGCAGTACTCCGTTGCTCGATCTTGTTCGATTTGGGTTCATGCGAATATGGTTTGATACGAGTGCACCCTGCCTTTGTTCGCAGGTATGATGTCCAGAATTGGGCCATGCAGGACATGCGGAGAAATCGGGTAGATGATGGATCCTACGGCAACCAGTGCGACGAATGTGCCCAAGGTGCAGTGAAGTCAATGACGGCGGTCTCTGTGTGCTTTCAAAGGAAAAGCTGGGATAATTTTTCTAAGTTGATTTTGCATTAAGAAAGTCAGAGGTACAATTCGACTAAAATCTCCTTTTTGATCTTTTTGCCACATTACATGACCAAAGGGTTTGCAGAATGTTCAGGATAATCCAAGCTTGTGCATTGGAGATTCCTGTATTTCCGCTTACTTCTGCTTAGACAAGGGACGCAAAAGACCTGCTGCAGGTATTTACGACAACTGCAAGGTCACTGATTGGGGTTGCGAACCTTTCAGCATGTGGCACTTGGAAGGCTCGCAGATGTGTGAAAGAATGGGTTGCATCAAGCAATGTCAGTGAAAATGAAAAACAATGCACTTGAAAGATTGCCTTGGGTTGCCTTGGGTTGCTTTGGTTTGCCAACTCGCTGGCGAACCATTCAGCCAATTCAGCCATTCGGGGACAGTGAGGGTGTTGTAGTGCCAAATTGGCTCTTTTCCTCAGCCGTGATGTTGTTGAGGTGATGGCGGTTTGTCTGGCACCTGCGTTAGCGAGCCAGCAGTGAAAAGAAGTACGAGGCAGGTGAGTCAAGGGCAGGTGGATGATAAAAGAATATGGATAAGGAGTGTCTGTTACTGAGATGATTTACCAGCACAAGTAGTAACAAAATGTAACAAAGATAAAGTCCTCATGTTGGACCATGATTCATGCACATCCCTATGGTAGACCTTGAGCCCGAAAGATGCACTGAGAAGATGGCGCAGACCAACGTAGTGCCAAGGAGGGCAGGGTGCACCGGGCAGGGTGCGTGCAGGTATCTCACAGCTGGTCTGCATCCCATGCGCATTGAGTATTTCCAGCGTGGTGGCGATGCACACCTCTACTTCAGGTATCTCAGCATTCGGTGGCACTTAACGAATTTGCTTATGCATTTAACTTGATATTTTTGAGATTGATATTGCAAATATTTGGCTACAAGTGGCGTTTGCGGGGAGCTTGGCCCAAGGATTATCCGAATACCCCAGAGGACTGAGGAGATGGTTAGAACAGAAGTTCTTTGGCCCTTGAAATTTATCCAATACCAACAGTTCTATACTCACAGCAGACGTTTGACAGAAAGAAATACTTTGGATACTCAAATCTGATTTTGCCACAGCTTGTGTCAACGATCTCACCTTGCTTAGTTGCTGAGTGTACAATGAATTTGTATTTGCTTAGACACCAAATTATGACAGTCAGCGTGAACATATGATCTAAATACTGCAGCAGTTCGCCCAAGCACTTGATCTGGGACTGGCTTTGGGCCAATGGCGAAGTCTGTTTAGACTCAAACTTAAACGCTTTGCGTTTGGTCATAGGGCCGCTTCAATTTATCGACATCTTGTACATAGTCAAGTTTTTTGAACTCATGTCTCAATATTGAGTGATTGAGCAGACTTTAAGTTGACTCCGTTGAAGCCTCTGTCTTTGATCTGTATCAATGCTAGGCATCGTGAAAGCATGCTGCCGTTGAGGTATTCTGGACCTGACACCCGTGACCGGCTGATCATTGTTCCACCGCAAAAACTGAGCTTCCCGCGATCGCAGACATTTATGAAGGAGGGGCCGAGGGGCGCAGATATGAACCTCACTGTGTCACAACTCCTGGCATTGCTTGCCAGATGGAAGATGTCGAATTTGCCAAAGAACTTTCAGCCAGTAGAATTCAAAGCCATCATCCGAGAAAGTCAGACCAGACCAGCAGCCAACAGCTTTTTGGTTCTCAGGAGGTCTTTGACGTGTCCGAGGATGATCCTGACGCACTTCCTTCTGCTAGCTTTCTAGGAGACTATGCTCGAGCATACCCCAATGCCCGTCTGCTCTACCGGGAAGATGACCCCTTTCAGAACACTGGGCCTGGAGAGGTCCGCCAGGGTGCGAAGCGTGAAGTGGCTTCAAGATGGTCGCAATTATAGGCATCACATGCATGGAGATGAACCCCCCATCACAATTATGAGACGGCTGGGCCCTTGGGTTCGACCGTCCAGTTGACTAATCGAGGTCACGGCTGAAATTGTAATGTTTTTACTGTTTCTCCAATGGTTTTATACAATCTATTGTTGCAGTTCGCATGGAACTGGGTGACTCCGTGCTGGAAGTTCGTACGGACCTGACACTGAAAAGGTGTCATTCTCCAGCCTTCGGATGTTCGGCATGAATCCCGTGGAAGGGTTTGCAATTGTAATACTTTCGAGGTTAGTTTCATCATTTATTATTCGAACCCTCATAATCCCGTGCCTGTGACAGTCAATTCTAGCTCTGATACAAAACACATTGCAAGAACTATGGGAATGAACACCAGAAGCAGCTATCTCAACGTGACCTCATCCTTTTTTGGCGGCGATCCAGCGCAGAACATGTCAAGCCAGCGAAAGCTTTCTGCTTGTGCACGTCAACATTTCATCCCACTCCACCTCACCCCATCCTCCAAGTAGCATCAACTTGCGGAGCAAGTGTAAGTGAACGTTAAGATCCCACCCGTCCCACCCCATCCTCCACGTAGCATCAACAAGCGAAGGAAGTTAAAGTGAAACAGTGAAAGGTCAACGTCCCACCCCACCTCATCTTCTACGTAGCATCAACCTGCGGCGAAAGTGTGGTGAGTGAACGTTAATATCCCAGCCAACTCCACCCCAGCTCACCCTCCGCGTAGCATCAACTTAGTTTCATCGCAACCCACCCCACCCCCTTGTGCTGTCGGGGAACCCAAGGGCTGGTGGGTCATAACACAAGCCATCATCCTTGTCACTTTCTTGACAAAGATCCTTGTTATTTTATCTACTTAACATCAACCATTGTCAGCGTTCTTGTTGCCGATGTCATGGTCATCATCTCACTACCATCATGACAGTTATTTTCATTCCGCTATATTGTTGCACTATCATTGACATCACCATCATAGCTTTGTCTTCTTCATCATCTGCATAGCTTCTCATCAATTTTGGTCACAAATTCCCTTCCGAGACATCTGATTCCAATATGCAACTTTGTCTGCCATGACAAGACTAGGCCCTCACTTACGAAGATTGCAAGCGTTTATAAGCTTTGTATTCCTAAGAGAAAGATCTCTCTTGCTTTCACTCCACTGCCCAGTAGTCCGTTCAAAAATTATATAGTGCACGCCACTCATGCCCAAGTATTCAGTTTCATCTCAGTTTCTGCTTTCACTTCCCAGCAGGGCCAGTTCAGTGTTGACATGGAGCTGCTGACCCATCCAGTCTATATACGATGGCAAGGCCACTTGGTCATGAAGGCTCCTACGCATCAGCTTCTTGTTCTTGTTCTTGTTGTTCTTCTTGTTCTTGTTCTTGTTGTTGTTGTTGTTGTTGTTGCTGCTGCTGTTTCTAGTGCAAATGAAGAAAGCGCAAGGGTAGAAATGATCAGATTTATATAGATGAGGGGAGTATGCGCAGTTGGAATCGGACACAGCCTTCCTGCGGATTTTGATTGAGTGTGCATCAGCCAGGTATGAATCTGGAAGGCAAATGACTCCACTTCGAAGTAATTCCAACAAGACTAGAGTGCATCATATTCCAGCACCATGACAACGCTCCATATGACACTGAAGGCTCACTGAAGTCTACAACTTATCCAACAAGTTGACCAACTGAGAAAGTAAGAAATTGACGCGACAGAAACTAAGCCCTGGAACTAGACCTCAATTGTCATTGGCTTCGGACATCATCCAAGGCTTTTTTCTGATTCAGCGGGCCGGTGAGTACGTCTTTCGTGCCTCGGGCATCTTCAAGTAGTTCGTTTCTGTGATGTTGCTGCCGTATCTCAATTAAATAAGAACGCTGTCTACGATTGGAATGAGTGAATAGATATAATATGCGGCTATCCCACGTGGCAATTCCCTTGTAAAGCATTTGCAAAGAATTCTAACAGCTCGGTCCCGGCCTTGCATGGCAGAGCAAGGTATTTTTGCAGGGATTGGAAAGCAGTTTTATGCAGAGAAATTTGTTCACCTGTGAAAGAAGCATGGACACGGTGATTTACCCAAGAACACATCAACAATTCAGCTCAGTTTTTTGTCCTAGTGTTCAGATGAATTACGTTGTATTGTGAGAATTGTGGGTCCCAGGTATCGACTCTGATGATGGTGGGCGATTGACCTTTGGTGGTCGCGGTCTTGAGGGAGAAAAGGTGCAAATTGGCCAGGGGGTTGCCCCGCGCAAAGGGTATGGGGTTCCAGGGATGGGATCCTCAAAATCGACAAGATTGGTTTGAATATGTTTTGAATGTAGACTGATCTGGCCGCAAGATGTTTGAATGTCTCATTCGGAAAACCAGTAATCAGATGGATCTCAGATGGATCTCAGATGGATCTCAGATGGATCAGATGACCCTGTCCATAGGAAGTCTCAGTTTGTCGACCGTTTGTCACGTCTTGGTTCCAGGTGATGGTGGACAACGATGGACTCCAGGAGGGTTCGCAAAGAAAGGAAGGGAGGCGGGTCATGGCGGGTCATGGCTTGCAGTGCTTGCAGCAGATTCCCCACTGACCATCAGTGACCATCAGTGACCATCAGTGACCATCAGTGACCATCTGTCAGAAGTCCCACGCTTCAGGATACAAGTCCTACAAGGTCTCCATCCAGTTCGCATCGAATTTTTCTGGAGACCTCCTCAAGGTGTGGCAGTGACTGTGCAGCGTCCTCCTGGTATCAAGGTGGGGCCAGGGGAGCACACGTGTTGCCGAAGATGTTTTACCATCTACGGTCGATCTGACCAGCCCCTTTTTCTGGTCAAGTCGGTGAAGTCCAGACCTTCAACAATTCAACTCGCTGTCGAATGGTTCATATCAGGAGATGTGACACGAACGCCGATCCGGGGTCATCCAAGCTCTGTGGGCTAAGTGATGCAGAAGGACAAAGGTAGGTTTTGCAGAATAAATCCCGATGCGGTCGAAAGAATCATAGATATGACTTGGATATGGGTCCAATATCTTTACATTCAGATTCGCCTCACACCCAAGGAAAGTCAAACACGCTGCTGAATTAGTGGGATCCCTCATTGATGCTACACTTGCCCTGTGGCAGGTGACCTACACTGGCATGGACACATCAGGTGCCTTTGTTCAAAAGGGCATGAATGATGCTGGTAGAACTGGGTGACCTCTCCAAGTCTTCATGAGTGCAATGACATTCTCCGCATCTCCAGCAAGAGCTACCATGAAGTCTTCCGGGTACCGTAGCCGCCACGATTTGAGGCTACTTTCTATCCATCTCCCGAGATGCCGGAGCACGGATCACCACCCAGGACTATGACTGCGAAGTGAGGCGGGGCCACCATGGCATGGAGCGGCTTTCTCGAACATCACAAGGAATGAGTACTCACAGTAGCTGTTGCTGCCAAGATATGCCAGGGTCCATGGTGGCTAGGTCTTGCCGCTAGACTTCCAAGGAACTCGAAACTATCTGCTTTGCCAGTGTTGAATTCCGAGGGATCAACAAAACCTTCGCACACATGTCCTGCCAAGACTTTAGTGTCTCCCAAGTCCTCTTGGCTTCCTAGAAGTTTCAGCATGTCCCAAAGCTGTTGACGATGTGAAGATGACTTTTTCTCAGCGGGTTTCAGCTAGTTCGAATGCACTACATGAAAGAGTCACCAAGAATTGTCCGTTTTTCTCTCCCAGCGATGTGAGGCGTTTCGCTTTTGGCAGCGGGATCAGTGTGAACCGGGACTGTTCTGGCGCGTGCTTCGATGGCTTCGAGAGTAATTTGGGAGACCGTGTTTGTGACAATGGCGAGGCCGGAACAAAGAGTCTGGAATGCCACTTGGCAAGGCAAACCCTCTTCCAGCAGTCTTTTTTGGCATCTGCCTTTAGGGAGAATGCTTGAAAGTCTTTGGAATTGTGATATCTCTAACTGCCTCACCTTCCATCACTTTTCATCAATTTCCTACCCCTAGGTTCGCAGTACAACTTCGACAACTATGACTGCTCTCCGACGTTTCCACAAAAGCTCGAAACCACTCCTCGACCAAGCATCACCTGCCACCAGTCTTGTCCTTCTGGGAGCTTCAGGTTGGGTTTGACTTTTTTTCGGCTTTTGGGTCAAAGGGTGTGAGTAGGACTCACAAAATTGGACATGTGCTTTAGCATCAGGTAACTAACCATGAGTTTGAGTCGAAATCATAGACCCTAAACACAAATCTTTTGGGTTCTGGAAGTGACACATCATGTGTGATCTGTCGGAAGACTTTTTCTCTTTCAATCAATACAGGATGTACACAAATGAGATTTGGATGTCTGTTTGGACATGCTTGGACATTTTTGTGTATCCATAAATAAGTTCTTGTCCTGATTTTCCAGGCATCACTGTGGACACCCCCATCTCATCCTTTGATCAGGCGGAAGAACTGTGGAGTTTGTAGCTCGACAACAGCCAACGGAATCTCGCAGAAAGCAGAGACAGACGCAATTTTGTCTAA
>VSDK01000429.1:121314-166036 GCA_009767595.1 Symbiodinium kawagutii
AAGTAAACAAACAAATGTGTGTGTATATATATACACACACGTATACATCGATAGATATGGGTGTTCATGGATGAAGAGATTATTCAGAACAGTTTCATTTTTGACGGATTGACACAGTCGAAATGAAGTACCTGTAGCAGCGCCATCATTTTAAAGAAAATTGTCGAGATACTGGCTGTATTCCTCTAGTGACATTGAGCAAGCGGCGGTACAAAGTATATCTGAAACGTGTCCATCAGCGATCACCGGAGCAGCTAACTTGGCTGAACAAGCAAACATGGTAATGCACAAGATGAATCTTTTAGCATAGTTTATTGACATGACCCAACAGTATGACAAGCAACCATTCAGGGTCGTCCAACAGTGGTTCCAAGAAACGCGCAAAAAATGAGAATTTGGCCGCACACTATCACACGTTCATAAGTATACACATATCTACATCACTCAAGCAACAAGTATCATATACAAATTACACCATATCACACATGGCTGTTTCTCAGAATCGGGGTACCCCCAGTTCTCATCCTTAACCATTTACAGCAATAGACCAAGCATCTGGGCTTCCCCATGGCTACACCGCCACAGATCTGGGGTGCCATGGTGCGGTGCCAGGTCACTGGCCTGAACTACTGGGGAGAAGATTGTTTGGCCTTCGGCACCGCCACCAATTGCACAGGTCGCTGGGACCAACGATGCGTAGGGCGTTACAGGAAGCTGGGCACCTCCCAGGTTGACAACGGAAATTGGATGGGTTTATTGGTAGCTGAAGTGGCTTGATTATGGTAGATTGGGAACTGTGTAAGTTTCTGTTTGTTGGATTTTGTGGGTTGTTGGTTATTTTGGGCCCAGAAACTGAGTTGATGTCCACTATCAACTTAGCCAACCCGTAGAGCCAACAGGTGGCTTAGAGACAGATCTCTGATCCTTTGGAAGGGTTCTGATCACAAGGCTTCGAAAACGAGACCAGTGAATCAGCAAAATTTCTGTGACACCAAAGAGGTGAGTCTTAGAGACTGTGCTGTGGCATTTCCCAAGGAAAGCTCGACGTGATCTTAACGCGTTTGCAGCTGGAGCCTCTGCTACTGGACGCTGCTTCAGTCTACGATCCTTTGGTGCCACGGCGCCGGCCACAAGGTTGGAGCATGGGTTGGAGGTCAACCCCCTTCAGCATTCGCTTCATAACTGCTTGGTGAACAAAGATTCCTGTTGTGAATGATACTTTCCAAGATGCCAAGGTGTAGCTAGGTGTAGCAGGTGTGGTGTAACATCTTTGAATTTGAATCAATGAATAGAGATCATCAGGAGCACAGTATCCATACAGGATCTCAACCTCCAGACATCGACCATCGTGGCCATCGTGGTCAGGTACCATGATGTCAGAGTGCTCCACTCCCAACTGCAATTTGATCACGGAGGACTGTTGGCTGGTGAGGTTTGTCCTTGGGCTATGCAGCATCAGATGGGTCCTGTCAGGTCCTGTCTCTGTTGCTGTGGGATCTGTGACTCATGGCTATGCGACTTGGGCGAGCGCCAGGAGTTCGTGATCAATCCGTTCACGGGATTCTTCACGGACCAGCGAATCTGTCCTGTCGAGGAGAGGCGAAAAATGTTGCAGTCGACGTCTTTCATCGTTTTTTCATCGTTTTTTCATCATTTTTTCATCATGTTTTCCATCATTTTTTCTGTTTGTACAAAGTCAAGTTGTCACCTTTCCAGGGTTCGGCACGTCACATTTGTTGCTGTTGGTTGTTGCTTGTCTAGATGGGGATTTCGTAGCTCCGAAGGATTCGCCTCTGAATCTTCTATGTGGGAATGGAATGATGGGATATCCACATGAATAACCCACCCATATTAGCAGGAACATGCAGGAACTATTCCTTTGTGCTTGATCTGGCGGTGGTTTATTGAAGTGGATCTGCAACAGGGTTGCTACAATCATCAGTGACCTAATAATTGATCCGCTTACCTATAGATATTAGATCCACTTCAACCGACATAGACAGTATCTACAGCACCCCATCTTCGCACCACTGGGTTTCGCCATCGCAGGAGTCCACTGACCGAGGCTTCGAATGCTGGGAGGGGCCCTTCGAAGCCACCGGGGTCACGGATGTGCTGACGCAGTGCCAGGAGGGGCGACGGTTGGAGCTGCGGAGCCAGGGGTGGCCACTGGCCCTTTAAAGCGGTGCTAGGAGCTGCCGTTCATCAAATGATTATCGGAACAAGTGATGAAGTTCATGTGCAGAGATAGAGATTCATTGTTTTTTTGGGTGTGGGGGTCTTGATACACTTGATGTTTTCAAGCTGGCGTGGTCTCGTTGATAAACACGACCATGCATGATCCGATGTACGATGAGATTCGTGCAGTAGTGAAGCCATAGGAATGTGTTGGCCATTTTGTTAAGATGCGAAGATTGAGGCAGGGAAGTTTATGTACCCACTGCAACCATCTTTGGGTCGGAAAGTACAAGGAACATTGCAATTCAAGTGCGAAATGCTTTTCAATTGTGTGAAACCAGCTTTCGGAGCGTTTGGAAGCATGCTTAACTCCTGGAGTTTCAGAACTTCAGGATGGTCGCTTTGAGTGGAACTTTTGCAAGAATCGGAAAAGCTGGGACGGTCGACCCTTTGGAGCTTCTTGAACTTGCAATGTCCGTGGGCTGGGAATCGGACAAAGACTTGATATCAATCACGGAGAGTATTTGGCTTCGATTCCCTGGGTTCAAGGGATGAGGCAACGTGGGCCTTGCAGATGACAACTGGTTGGCACCTTTCGTACTGACAAAACCTTTATACCTGGCCATGATTCAACAGCCTGACCCAGGTGTGTTGCAGCTTTCTGTTCCTGAATCCACGGGGTCAAGCGGAGTGTCGCTTCATGGGAGCAGCGCAGGGGACCTGTGACACTATGTTGGCAGAGACTTGGCAGTGCTGAGGCTGCTTCAAATGGCCATATTAAGCGAATGCTTGGTGCTTCATTGGTTGATACTGCGCGCTTTGAGTTGGGATACCCAAGACAAAAGTTAAGAGAAACATGCGATGGAAGATACTTTCTTGATTTCTCTGAACTGCCGAAACAAAAGGGGTTACCACACATTTGATTTTATCAACCCCTCTGCCATTCTCGAGACAGCTGTGCAACAGCTTTGTGTTGGGCCTGAAAGGTCAAGCCTTTCAAAACGTCCGGGTTTGTTTGAGTGCTTGCCGGTGTCTGCCCGCTGTGCCATGAAGCAAACATGTCGGATCATATTCCTGAGGTGCAGCCACCGTCTGGCAGTACCTGTATGATATAGTTGATGGAGGAAACTGTTTGAAAGTTTGTTGTTTCTGGCTGTCCATAGGCGGTTCCCCTTGTTGTCAAGATGATTTTTGTTTTTGGACCTAAAGATGTGGTCATCCTAGCCATTCAACCAGCTATATTTACCATCGGTTGGTGACCATGGCTGGTTGATTGGGGCACAGCTGTGGTCACCCCACGGCCGTCCTCCCGAATCGGCGCCGGCCAAGGAGTTGCAACGAAACTTAAGCGTGAGTGCATTCACCCGAATCTCCAATGCTCAGGCACAGTCTCATGACGATGTGGCGAAAGGGCTTTGATTGTCAGAATGTTTTTTTTTTTTTTTTTTTTTTGTGATTTTGATGAAACATAATGAAACATATGCCTTTTCAATGATTATTGATCCGAATGATTAAATAGGTTTTCAATGATGAAATAAATGGATCGGTTTTCCACAGTTTTCACTTAGCGCACTGCCTCGCGCCACACAGGTCTTGAAGAATTGCTACACAGATGCCTGCAACAACCCCAACGATGAAGTTGGAGGTGAGCCTGATGGGTTGAAGGTCCGACATTACAATGGATACTGAAATTGCCCCCGCAATGGATACTGAAACTCTACTGTCGCTTTTGTGAATCACAATTCTTTTCGGGATGTTGACCAACCAAGGGCATACATACATATACCTATATACAACAATACATCATTATAGATATGCATCATCACCAATTTCCAACGCGTATTTTTTTTTTGTACCGGTCACCCACCATCCTTTGCACACCATGTTGTAGCTTGATTTGTTTGGAAAACCATCGGTGACAGCTGGTGGAACCACTGAGCGCAGATCTTCCCACGCTACAACGGGAGGTGGTTCATCTCAGAGGTTTACTTGGCGTTGCAGTGCTTGGTTTACCATCAACGAAGGTCCTGAGGTTCGTCTCACGCAAGGCTGCCCTGCTTCAGTCGACATGGAGCCAGAGATCACTGACGACTTGAGGCGCCGTGGGATGCCGTGGGCCTCGATGGTGATTGGATGTGCGGGGATGGATGTGATTGGTGTGGGTTCCGCACCATTTGGATCTGGGTTCCCAGCAGTGCCCAGCAAAGGTTGCAAGTGAAAATTTGCAATCTTCCGACAGTGCAGGTCCGCTCCATCATAGAAGGATCAATTCTGTGATTTTATGTCCTGATATATCCTGCTTAGCCACAACAACAACCATCCCTGATCTGCGATTTTTCTGTCTCAGGACCACTTTGCGGCCATCGCTTGAAGACCTCTTGGAGGGATCTGTTGAGAGAGCTCCCGAGCCACCTCCCTGGGGCCTCATAGGTTGCAAACTCAGGAACGAAGCTGAGAAAATGCTGTGCCAATGCGAGGACAAGCTGTGACGATTTCTGTGAGCTCCACTGCTCCTGAGCTGCTCCTGAGCTGCTCCTGAGCTCACCCAGGTGGTCTGCTGTCTGTACCCTTTGCGTTGCTGTGCATCGCCTTTCTCCTCAACAAGCTGGGCGTCTTCCGTGAGGCCATCGAGCCTCTCTTCCACAGCTCCAAGGCCGGAAGGAAATCCACCGTGTAGCAGGTCGATCTCCATGCAGGTTGGCACATGTGCTGTGGAAGAACATCCGCACCCAAAACGCGGTTTCAAGCCAATTCTGGGGCCAAAACAGCCTCAAAACCCCAAACCCTAAACCCTTCAGAGCCAAATATGCTCCAAAAAAAGCCCTTGGTCCAGTTTTGCCTGAAAATGTGCAAATTGCAGCTTTTATTTTATGATTTTAAGCTTTTAAATTAAGAGGGTTTAGGGGTTGGACGTTTTTTATTGAAAAAAAGCTCTCAAAACAGCAGTTTTCAGCTTATTTCGGCTTTATTTAGCATTTTCAAGCCCCAAAGCGGGGTTTCAAGCCAATTCTAGGGGCCAAAACGGCCTCAAAACCCCAAACCCTAAACCCTTCAGTCATTTAGGTGCCTCGGAGGGCCTCCCGGCAAGGAGCAGTCGCCTCAATTTATCCTTTAGTTGGTGAACAGATTTCATTATTGACGCGTACACAACAAACCACGAATTATGGACACAAATCGCCCGATCGATTTCCCTCATCTTGGAAACAAGGTTTCGGCGTCGTCCCGCCTGGTCGTAAGCATCTAAGACATGTAATTGCATGGTCGCAGAACAATCGGCTGCCAGCCTCAGGTCCGAACGCAGGCACTGTGTGCACGGAACCTACATGTCTGACTTCTTTCGACGCTCAAGCATGAACGCCTGACCAAGGCCCCTTGTCAGCCAGGCCACCAGCCAGGCCACGGCGCCGCAACCCGGGCGCAGCCAAGGCCAGTATCTGATTAACATTAAAAAATTCAGAAACACATTCTGCCCCAGGCTAAAGCCGCGCCGCGGGTCGTGAGACCTAAGGCCTACATCTCAGATGACATTAATGTCCACTGAATGTAAGGTCCTACCGGGCGTTCCAGCTGTCCAGGCAGGCCCCGTTAACCCCTAAGAATAACCGTCCTGGGACTGCCATGCAGGTCACGCCTCAAGTGGTTGAGGCACGGTGCTTGCCGTGGGACCGCGTTCTTGAGAGCCTCGAGCGTTCGGACCTCAATCTGAACAACAGAAACTTCAAAAGCCGGATAAATTTTTGAGGCCTCTGGAAGGTCGAGGCCTTGTTCGAGTTCCAACGCTGGACCACCTTCGAGGAACTCGTTCAAGCGCTCGCGTGAAACTTAGATACCGCAACTTGAGCCATTCTATCAATACAACGCCCAGGCTCTGGCACTGCAAGTCTGCCCTTCTGCCTTAGACCCGCACTTTAACCGGATTGCGGCATGGGTCACTCTCAAAGAGAGTCCGGCGAGACCCACAACTCAGGCACAGTCCTTCCTCTATCTTCTTCGAAGCTTGACCGGAAAGTCATGGCATGAACACCTAAACTGCCCCTGCAGGCCATGAAAGAAAAGGCTGCCAGAGAGGCCAAAGAGGCCAAAGAAAAGGAAAGGGCCAAAAAGAAACTGGAGGCGGCAACCACTCCTCAGAAGGCAAATTTCATCTTGGACTGCGGCAGGCTGCTGAGAAGAAGTTGGCAAAGAGACGAGAGGCCGAGGCCAAAAAGAAGCGCGGGAAGCGCAAGGCCGTCCGCGAGTCTGGGGACGCAGACGTCGGAACCAAACATTTATCCTCGCGCTTGCAAGGTGAAGAAAGCTGAGGAAGGCAGCCTCCAGGAAAAGGGCCAAGGAGGAGCAGGAGGAGCTCCGTAAACTGGCGGAGGCAAGCTCCCAACATAAGCCTCAAATTTCGACATCGCTGCCATTGACAGGCCGACGGTCTGCGCCCTCCCACCAAGAGGGCGCGCCGGACGCGCCAGGCCCGGTACCAGAGAACAAAGCAACCGTCAGCACATCCCGCAAACTAAGGAGCGCGCAGCGGCCGAGGCCATCAGCGCAAGCCAGCAACATGTGCTCTTGAATAGTTGAGATGTTGAGATTCCCTTTAGGCAGCAGCGGCAGCCCCGGCCGCAACCTCTGAATCACATCGCGTGCATGAATAGACTTATTTTGATTTCTAAATCCACCTGCAGGCATCTGCCACACCTGCAGCCTCCCCAGAGGCAACGCGACAATGTCCGCGCGATTAAGTTTCAACTTGGGATGTTAATATTCAAACGCCAATCAAAACGATTGCTCCAAAACACACGCATCAATGGCGGCGCTAGCCACAACCTCTGTTCCAGAGGAGGTTTTGTGAAAATTTTGTGGCTAATTTCCACATTTACGTGCAGGGCCCTTCTGAGTCTGCAGCCCCCGTGGCAGCCACAGCTTCTGCTTCACGGCCACAGCTTCTGCGGTGCGAGCACAGTGACCATGAATAAAATTTATCTGATGTCTTAAATTTGCCACATGAGGCCGAGCCTGCGGCGAAGAGGCGGCGGACGGAAGAGGCTTGAGCGGCTGCAGCATTCTTGACAACAAAGAAGCACACATCCTTCATGCATTGGTGAGTTATCTTGCTAATCTCTAAATCTGTTTGCAGGAATCTGCCACCCCTGCACCGTCCTCAGAGGCAACGTGGCAAAGTCCACACGATTGAGTTTCAACTTGGGACGTTATATTGTTGAAAGTGCCACGCATCATTCAAATGGTTACATGAACACACGCAGCAGCGCCGACATTAGCGAAGCCTCTGTTCCAAAGGCACGGCTTTCGTGGCTAATCTCGACGTCTGCCTGTAGGCCCCTGCCGAGTCTGCAGCGCCCGTGGCAGCCACAGCTTCTGCTTCGCAGTCACAGCTCTGACGAGCAGAAACAACATGAGTGAAACTTATTTGATGTCTTAGATTTGCACATTAGGCCGAGCTTGCAGAAGAGGCTTGAAGGAGGCAGCTGCAGCAGCCTCGACAACAAAGAAGCACGCATCCGTCATGTGACATGTGCTGCAGGCAGCTCCTGCCGAACGGCCCGCTGAAGAGGAGGCAATGGCCTTCTATCAATTTTTTGTGTGAGCAAGAGAAAAATCTTGAAATTATAAGAAGAACCGCTTCATTTCATATGCTTAACAGTGGTTGACTCTGGAAATTATTCAAAAATTTCAGGTCGAAGTTCCGGACTTCGAAGCAGACGTCCTCGCAGAGTTGGGCCTGGAGGATAGCAATTATGCAGGTTAGTTTCATGATGCGTCGCAAACGGTTAGACTTACAGTGGATGACAGATCTAGGTTTCATTCATTGTCTTGAACAGCCTCGCAGGAAGAGCCAGCTGAAGAGGCTTGCAATTTCGATCCTTCAGCTTTCCAATCAGCTAAAGCTCTTGTTGCAGGAAGATGAGGCTGCTGAGAAGGCAGCGCAAAAATGAGCATTGGGCGAATCTTTTTGATGCTACTCACACAGGGTTCAAATGAAATTTTTCTGGGCGATGCACACTGCAGACGCAGCCAAGAACTTTATTTTGTATGCCATTTTTTCTTAAAATAGAAAAGGACGTATGGTTGTTGCAGGCCGGCCCTACCTCTGGCGAAGACTAGGAGGCATGATTCTTATTGACAAAAAGCATTGAGCTGTCATTTACAGCTGCCGGTACAAGGTCGGACCAGTTTTGGTTTTGGCCCGCCGCCGCGGCCTTGGAAACTGGAGAGGGAACTGGAAAGCTTTCTCGCTGGTATTCGAAAAGTGCAATCAGTCACAAACTCTGACTGTGGCTGTCGTGTTCCCGGAAGACTCTTTATCTACTGATTATCAGTATTTTAGTGGAAGTTTGGATGTTCAAATTTCCGATGTATTCAGAGATGCAGCGTTCAACCAGTCAATCAGAACAGAAACAATTACGCGTGTGAACACGTTGAAAAAAACCGCGAAGCTGTAATTTAAAAGATGTTGCGACTATGGATGGGTCAGAAGGTTAGTTTCGTAAAACGGCGGCCACGGAGGTCACTGGGGATGCATCGGCAAAAATCGTACTTGCCTAGGCGAGATGCGCGTTTGTAGGTAAAAGTCTCAAAAGAGACATTCCTAACAAACTCTTGGAAGATGCGTTGTTGAAAGATTGTACTTTGCCACGGCGAAACACACATTTACAAGTGAAGATCCTAAAACTAAAAAATATTTGTAGCCGTAGTTTGGAAGTTGAGCTCCTAATATTGCACTTCGTTAAGGCGATACGCACAATGGAAGTCAAAAACTTAAAAATGTGTCGGTTCCCAGTTACCTTTGCAAGATGAGGCATTGAAAAATAGCACGGTGCTGTAGTGAAGCGTGCGTTTCAAAATTTGCATCCTAAAAAAAACTCGAGAATTTTCAAGTTTCTTTAGCTTCAGCGGCTGTTTGACAAAACGAAGCGCTGCAGCGTAAAGCGCGTGCTTGACAGACTTCCGAAAGAAGCCTTCACATCCATGTAACTTTTTAGGATCGTATGTTAGCCGTCTTAATCCTGCGGGTCTCAGGACGATGCGATTTTTTTCTTGTCACGAAACTTGGTAATCGCCTCGTTTTTCAAAAACACATGGTGTATTAATCATGGGGTTTTAGAACATTCGGGAATGAAAAACTTCGCAAAAATTCAATATCGCTTCCGTTTGGAAGATCAAGTATTAAGAAATTTACACCATTGTGGCATAATCGCATTGGGGATGAAAACCTTGAAAAACCGCTTCGGTACCCCTAAGCTCGAATGTTGAAAAAGATGTCAATTCTTCGCAACCTCTTGGAACTTATAATATTAGCATCAATATCAGCCTCATCATTTCACTGACATTACCACATTGTCTTGCCGGAGATAATGACTCACACTGCGGAAAGAATTGTCCCGTCTTGGTTCTTGAACTTGAGAGACATGGTCCTGACATGTCCCAAGTTCGTGAAAGGCTGTTGTCGTGGCCGATGACACCTTTATTGTGTCTTGGCGTGGAGTGGAGTGTGACTGGACATGGACCTAAGACTACATCAATACCCCCTGAGTGGCCTTGAAATGGTAGCAACTAGCACGTCTTTTTTCTCAGTAGGCACTTGGCAATTCAATGTTAATCTTTTGGTTCTGTAGGGTTGTGTTTAGTGTTTCGCAGTGAGTGCTCAACAAGGAACCACAGAAGGACCTCATGGTGAATGGCCTTGGCATCGAATCTAAAACCTATGGACGAGTTGAGCCAAGTGCCTTGGCACAGAAGCGATGGGTCAACAGGGACCAATATTTATGGCAGGGACTGTTTTTCCGTTTTTTTTCGTTATTTTGGACTCTATGTAGTTTTCATGTGTTTTCATTATATAACGTTTTCGTTTGTTTGTTGTTGTTCTCGGCCACCGTAGTCTTGTCATTGTCGTCGTCCTCATCGTCGTCGATTTCGGGACTCAGGATTCAGAAATCAGTCAGCCATTTTCGCCATTTTCCCATGCGTCCATATGGTTGACCTTAATTAATCCAAGGGCTGTTAAGTCTTCTTGGCGACAAGATCAATTGTATTTTTGAAGCCAAGATTATCCGCTTCATAGATCTTTCAGTTTGCTCCTGAAAAACTGGTTCTTTTGATCCCAGTCCTGCTGATGTGTTGAGTCGCAAAGATGTCGGCCATCAGCATGGGCCACCAGCTGAAAACTATTCTTATCATTACTAATTCCTATTGTCAATACTATTGTTATTCTTACTATTATCATTTCTGTATTGTTATTGTTGCGCCCAGGAGCTTTGGGCTTGCGAAAGGAGAAGGAGGACCGAGAGGCTTTCGGAGCACGGACGAGCTCACAATGCCTGTAGGTATTGTTTTCTTCTAACGGTTAATCAGATTTGTCATATATTGATTGAAAGGCTGTTAAGAATGATGATTTCTATATGATTGTTTTTTTATTAGCTTAACCAATCACGTAGTCCCGATGCCACTCGAAGTCCCATGCTGTAAGAGGTATTGAAGATTCATATGCTGCTGAAATATCAGGTATAAATAAAAACACCAGCTTCGAATTCACACATAAAGACAAATCTAGCTACTATAGATATGAATGTAATCATTCATGATAGAGATATACATATCAATTACGCACAAAACTAGAAACATAAAGGTAGATATAAACTATGAACACAAATGCAAGTATAAATAAAACGCATCAACACATCAATTGCAAGCATAAGCAGAAACGCAAATGCACATACAGACAGGAAACCAACTTTACAAACATAAAGATCAATATTTATTTACATATGTAATTTTTGAATAGTTATTTACATATGTAATTCTTGAATATACAAACAGAACATGGATTCGAAAATTGAAAGCTGCTGGGCACTGCTCTGGAAGCGTAGGTGGCACCTTTGGCCCTGCGTCAACGAGCAGAGAATGCCGTGCCCGAGGCGGCGAATGCGGCCTGGGTGGATGCAATCGTCAAGGAGGCCGGGAGATGACTCGGTGGCGGCAGGCGTGGAGCATGGTTGTTAAGGGCAGACCAAGTGATACCTCAGGGTGGATGGATTCTTGAATGAATTGTTGGTACAAACTCTCGCAGTTTTTTTAATCCATCGGTTTGGCTAGGTGTTATGAACAGAGGGATCAGGTTATCTTTGATGAGACCAATGACAAAGAACAGAATGCGATTCTAGAAGTTCAGCAGGCATTCAGTTGTGATGTGCTGATGTATGCTTAAAAGCAGACATGTTGCTGACACTCCGACGTCTGAGTGTCAGCAAAAGTCCTGCTTAGCTGAAAAGAAAGGAGCACTGCTAAAGAAACTCAAGGATCAGCCAAGTAACTCCGGTTTTCATCAAACAGCTTGAAGCTGTCATGCTTCGCTGGTGGAGCCATTCCTGTTTAAGTGGAGAAACCGCGAAGATCCATCATTTGCTTTTTTCGGCACTTGAGTGGCTAGAAGTTTTAATCTCAGAATATCTAGCCAGAAAAAATCCAACACTGCTTTGGCATCAAGCACTCACATAGAACATGAGGTGGACTGCTGAAACAAAAAGCATTGGGGTGTGGGAACCTTCCATAGTATCTTGGACCCTGCGTTTGGTGAGTTCACAGTGATCGAGGGCAGAAACTCTTGAGAGGCCTCCATCCAGGAAGAAGCTCCGCAATTGAATCTTGACTTCGGCGGAGTTTCACCCACCCTCTGTGAGATTCTTCTTGGGCCTTAAGCTTCAAGTTCTTTCTTAAGGGCTTCAAGCTGCTTCAATGCAAAATCCCCACCTCTCTGTGCATAGGCTGCAGTGCAGGTCCAGAGGTTGAAGAAGTATTCTGATACACAGCAAAGCCAAGCATAACTCGGAGGTCTGAAAGGATATTTGCAGGCTCCTGAATATGCAAGAATGTATATTGGTGTAGCTGGCTACTCTCGGGTAAGACGACATAAGTCAATGTGATGATATATCATATCCCAAATCTGAAATATCAATAAATCAGATTTGCAGTGTCCATGGATTGTTTTCAATTCGTTGTCTCAAGCTGCAGCTGCCGTTGCAAGGAATGGAACGATGGTGCTCCCTGGCACTACCTATACCGGTGAAGGTGTACTTTGCGATCCAGAGGAAAGCCATGGGACGAAAGCTGTAGCTGCAAAAGACGAATAGCCTTGGGACGAAAGCTTTTGTACACGAGTGGCTCATAGCGGTTCCCCACAAAATTTGGGTTCCCAAGCCCATAAAAATAATTTCTGAGGGTTCAGGGATGCCCCCAATCAATGCGCACATCAGGGCCGACCCTTCTTCGATCCTTCGTCATGCTGAGTCTTGAGAATTGGAAAGGTCTGTTTGTCCCTATTTGCATTCATATCAAGATGCAACTTTTCCTGCTTCGACCAGCGGAATCCTACTGTAAAACCAGCATCAACTCGATGGAGTCGACGGGATTGGAATCCAGGAACTGGACATGCCCTACACGGAGAGCCACGCCTTAGTGCTGACATCTGGTGGACATCCTGCGCACTCCTCAGGCAACATTTCGGGAGTCCGCAGACCAAAGGAATGGTTGCACAGAGTTGTAATTCATGGACAAACTGAGGAATTGCAGCAGGATGTATGTACAATGTACACATGTACATTTGCAGGATGTGTACATGTGATATAGGGATGACTCATATGACATGTGCTACATAGGCACATGAAAGACCGAAACGCCAGGTAGCTTTCAAAACGCCATAAGGACTTCAAAACCTCACTTAATCTGAGGATGTACGTACTCTTGAGCCCCCACTCCATCCTTAAAGTCAGTGATAGCATTTCTTCCGCCATTCCAGCTTGGACTGCGGCTGCTGGGGGTGGGCCCGAACGAATTTCCTTAGAGCGGCTGTGACGAGTTGATTGCCATGATGAGCTGGCCTGCTTTCTTGGGGGTTCATCACCACGAAGACTACCAAGTATCCAAGCAAACAAGGGGCACTTAACTTGTAATGGGTGACTCCATGCTTAGAGTGCCAGCAAGTAGCGAACAAAGTCCCGACCTGGGGGGACAGTGGTTGCCGTGAATGCTACACTTGAGCCACACCCGATCAGAGCTTTACCAAGTGAGTCTCCCTGGCCAGATCGCAGCAAGAGTATGGATGATTCGGGCTCTCACCATCAGGCGCGGCTCGGTCTGTGCTTGCCATATTTTTGTCTTGGTTGAGCACTTTCAAGACAACACATTGATTGGGATCATGACCTACAAGTTTCGCTCATCCCATCTGAGGACCCCGAACATGAGTTCTGAATCCATTGATTACAAGTCATTCAGCATTTAGTGAGCACATCTGGAAAGCTGGCTGCCTCTACCATGTCATCACAACCCCCGAAAAGCCTACACAACCAAAAAGCAAGCAAGTTGCAGTTCTCCAAACATGCGTACATCGTATATATATTTGTCAGATTGCTGTTGGTTATCACTTAACCCCCAACTTCTTGGCATTGGTACCCAGTTTCTACAAGTACCCAAGAACTCTGGGAAATTGCAGCTGCTCTGACACCTGCCTTGCGCCAGTCTGTGGTCAGTGGGCTTCCGAGCTTGTCGAACCTTCACTGCCAAAGCGCCAATGGCTTTGAGTGGCTACACCAACTAACAGTGGGAAAAAGTCATGAAAAGGGTAAAATCATTCGGAGTGGGGTATGACCTGGCATTCAAATCCCTAATCTTCAGAATGCAGTTTGACTTGCGTGACCTATGCGCCGCAGGTGGGATGCTTAGTGCGTAGTTTATAAAGTGCATGCTACTGCTGAAGAACGCATTCCTTCTTCCCCTATCCCATTGGTCTTGGTCTTGCTATGTCTTGCTAAGATCGCTTGGCACGAGACCATACGTAAGCGCAGCACGCAAACAAAGATATAGATACACTGACATCCACATCTATGACTATGCAAGCACCTATAGAAGTATTCATGAATATTCGTAAAGTATCATGAAGCATAACTGATACAGATTGCACTATACATATATACACATGTATATCGAGGTGCACACACACAGACACACACACACACACGCACGCACATGTACCTGCACAATCCTGCAAATACATATCATATATCGATTTGGGCTTCCGAACAACAGACGCACACACACACACAAAGTACATGCGTTTGGTCCTTCCTTACCTGCTTGCTTGTTCTCTGGAAGAGAACAAGTCTTTCCCGTAGTTGTTTTGCACCCAGACATCCAACCATCTCTTCCTGTGGTGCACCGGCTGGCAGTCTATCATTGTGGGTCCTGCGGTTGTACTTTGCGCCTAGGATTGATCACCAGTTGCAGGTTCATCAGCACAGCTTTTCAGCTTCACTAAGGAACACAGCTCGCAGTGCTCGAGGTCACAATAGAAGCACCTCGAAACTCTGGCTGCAGATGTGCATGGCGTGGATGTGCATGGCATGGATGTGCATGGCATGGATGTGCATGGCATGGATGTGCATGGCATGGAGCATGGTGAAATTCAACAGCGAAAAGGTACAGTGGGCAATACAAGATCTAAGCATGCTTGGCAATGTAACATCGAAGCATGCTCAAGAGTTTGCTCGAAGCTGCATTCTGCTCTGTGGGATCTAAGAGGGAAAGACATGTGCTGCAAACAGAGTGCAACACGATGGTTTGAATTGGAGGAAAATCATGGGTTAAAATCCGAACATGTTTCAATATAATGGAGTTGGTATAGTTGGAGGAATGCTATTCATGTTTAACTATATATTCAATCCTTTTCAGAGATCGGACTTCGCCTTCCAGTTGCTGCAGTTGATCAGGAAACTTACATCGGTGTCTGACCTGACAATGATGACGGGCCTGACTGGCGTGACGGTCACAGAGCGTCCTCTCTCATCACAAGGACGATGGGATGGAGAATCTCTGGGCGGCTGAAACAAATTGTATCAATTATGGATCCAATTAGTGATCAAAGAGCAATAATATCAACTATGGCTACGGTTTATCAATTATGGAAATTGTTTGATCAACTATTTTGATCAACTATTTTTTATGAAAGTAACAATTGCTAAACTTAAGTTGCTGAGTGATGTGCCAAATCTTCGTGGATTCTGGATATTGGCAATAACGTTTTTTTTTTTTTTTTTTCTGGGCAGCATATTTTCGCATTTCTGCAGGCAATGTTTGAATGGGGACCAGCTGTGGAGTCTGGTTTTTGAAGCGTGACTTTGACCGCGGAGGTCTGGACGATGACGATGTGCTGCAACAAGAAGCCCTGCCAGAACCTCCTACTGAGGTGGTGTTGCCAGAGCTTGGCTGGGAGGCTCAGCCCTGGCAGTGATGATTGCAGCTTTCAGCATTGGTTGGTGTGCACGCTTGTGGTGGGAAACATGATGTGAAACCAAGATCACCTGCCCGTCCCTTTCAGAACGACGACTTGTAAACAAACATATTTGGCTGACTTTGGTTTGATTCCAAGCAAAAAGCGGTCAGCAAAGTGCCTATCATAACAATCCACAGCCGTCCAGTACCAGGCAGAGGTTGCAAGTTGCACCAGCTGCCACTTCATCTATAACTACTCTGTTGCAGCCTCATCCACTCTCAAGGTCATGTTGAGGGCAGCGTGTCTGGACTGGTTCTGAACCCCGTGTCCGTGGGGAACTTTGGCAGCAGAGTCAGCGTTGCAGACCATGGTGAAGAGTTTATAGGCTCTTCATGCTTCAAAACATCAGGGTCTGATTCGGGAAAGCAACAATAGTACACGGCATTCTCAAGAATTGCCCATCCTCAGCATTGGTAGCATTGGGGTCTGATCTCACTTGGAGAAAGATCAAGCTTGGTTTGATGCTACGATTATCATTGAGTCTTGAGATTTGTTTGAGTTCTATCTAGAGTCTATTTATCTATCGAGTCAGTCGTACTTTATTATCTTTATAAAGACTGACTAAATTTGTTAAACTAGCTATCTATCTATTTAGTAAGATTATCTGGGGTCCTCCTCGGGTCCTCCTCGGGTCCTCCTCGGGTTCTCCTGCCACTTTGCCCAGGAACTTGCATCGCCCTGCTGCTGCAGCCAAGCGCCTTCGCCAACAAGGTGCTTCGGTGCCCCGTGTGGCCACGTCGCTTGGTCGCACGAGGTCACCCCGAAGGGATCTGGCAGGGAGCCCGAAGGGAGCTCCAAGGGAGCACAAGCAAAGCATAAGCAAAGCACAAGATGACATGACATCTTTGGAAGTCCTTTGAGATGCTGATCATGGTGATGTTGACAGTTTCCAGAATCAGAGGCCAATTCCTTTTGGAGGTTGTGTTATCTTTTTTGTGGTGACATGCCAATTGAATTGTGCAAGTCTCTGGCAGCAAAGGTAATGAGCAGGCCAGTGGTTGCGTGCAAAGATGTGAGTCTGCAAAGCAGGTCACAGCGGTCCGTTGGTTCATGGCTGAGACTCATGACGTAAACAACCAAGATTTGGATAAATGAATGAGTCGGTTTGTTTCTATATATATGTATATATTCTTATTTGTTTAACAGCCAATATATATATATATATATATGTATTTGCAGTAAGGTTCAGCTAGTTTCTTTCTCAAGGACAATGATGACTCTAAAAAGAGTAGAAGTGTTAAGAATTTGGTGGTTTCGCAGTCTCGCTTTGACTCATCGCGACCCCAGACACAGTAGTAGCGTTACCATTTTTGCTGGCCTGCTGAGCAGTGTCAGTTCTTTTTTGTCTCACTCCTGATGTGAAAGCCAGTCTGGACATATCTAATTAGTGTATATCTCCCGTTTCATCTAGTTAATTGTAAGGGCTCCGCCCCCTGCCGCCGACCCCTGGCTGTGAAAGCTGGGGGTGGCGGCTGGGGGGCTGGTTCATCGATCCCTAGGGTATGATACATACGTATACCAGCCACTTCGAACCAAACGCTTGGCAAAGGCCAACTCAAAGCCACCCCTTCGCCACAGCAAATCCCCATGTTTGGGCGTGTCCAACAGGTACCCGCCCAGCAATGCAGCACTGCCAAACGTAACCTACAGGAACCATTAAAAAAAGAAGTAGTTTGCAACCAAACCCTTGGCAAAGGCCAACTCAAAGCCACCCCTTCGCCACAGCAAATCCCCATGTTTGGGCGTGTCCAACAGGTACCCGCCCAGCAATGCAGCACTGCCAAACGTAACCTACAGGAACCATTAAAAAAAGAAGTAGTCTGCAACCAAACGCTTGGCAAAGGCCAACTCAAAGCCACCCCTTCGCCACAGCAAATCCCAATGTTTGGGCGTGTCCAACAGGTACCCGCCCAGCAATGCAGCAGTGCCAGACGTAACCTACACGAACCATTAAAAAAAAAGTAGTCTGCAACCAAGCCCTTGGCAAAGGCCAACTCAAAGCCACCCCTTCGCCACAGCAAATCCCCATGTTTGGGCGTGTCCAACAGGTACCCGCCCAGCAATGCAGCACTGCCAAGCGTAACCTACACGAACCATCAAAAAAAGAAAAAGTCTGCAACCAAGCCCTTGGCAAAGGCCAACTCAAAGCCACCCCTTCGCCACAGCAAATCCCCATGTTTGGGCGTGTCCAACAGGTACCCGCCCAGCAATGCAGCACTGCCAAGCGTAACCTACACGAACCATCAAAAAAAGAAAAAGTCTGCAACCAAGCCCTTGGCAAAGGCCAACTCAAAGCCACCCCTTCGCCACAGCAAATCCCCATGTTTGGGCGTGTCCAACAGGTACCCGCCCAGCAATGCAGCAGTGCCAAACGTAACCTACAGGAACCATAAAAAAAAGAAGTAGTCTGCAACCAAACGCTTGGCAAAGGCCAACTCAAAGCCACCCCTTCGCCGCAGCAAATCCCCATGTTTGGGCGTGTCCAACAGGTACCCGCCCAGCAATGCAGCAGTGCCAAACGTAACCTACAGGAACCATCAAAAAAAGAAGTAGTCTGCAACCAAACTCTTGGCAAAGGCCAACTCAAAGCCACCCCTTCGCCACAGCAAATCCCCATGTTTGGGCGTGTCCAACAGGTACCCGCCCAGCAATGCAGCACTGCCAAACGTAACCTACACGAACCATAAAAAAAAGAAGTAGTCTGCAACCAAACCCTTGGCAAAGGACAATTCAAAGCCATCCCTCCTCCACAGCAAATCCGTGAAAAAAAACAATAAATCTCCAACCAAACATTGGCAAAGGACAAGTCAAACACCCCTTCGCCGCAGCAAATCCCCGTGTTGGGGCGTATACAACAAGCGCCGGCTCAGAAATGCACCACTGCCAAACGAAGTTTCATGAAACAGACAAAATCAAAAATCATATTGTTTTGGTTCTCCTCTGGCGCGCTCCCCCGCTGAGATGCTGGGGTCGGCGGATTCCTTGACCATACTGTAAAATGAAACTGGCCCTTCCCCGCTATTGATCCCATTTGGGGCTGCTTTTGCAACTAAAACAATCATGCAAACTCGGACTTGATGCCAAGGTAGCTTTTGTTTTTGCCTCCCAACTCATTGTGTGAAATCATTGTGTGAAATATCTCAAAGTGCAAGAACCAGCCGTGTGAAAGCGACAATTCTGAAATTTCTGCCTTTGACAAATCAGAGGCCTTGCTATGCTGCGACAGGGCTTTCACGTTGGTGGCTTTTTAATGTATGCCCGGATATCCTGCCATGGGCCGCCCCCGTGTGTCCCCCAGTCACGTGCCAGGAACATCTTGTTTTTTCAAGGAGTGATGGCTACAGCCCGATAACGACATGACAGTTGTCCTTACAAATTCGCGACATATTCCAGGAAGAACATTTGAAAGGACTTCAATGAACATGCTGCAAATGAATCATGGGTGTCGATGTTTTTGATGGCGAGAGTCGCAAGTGTTTTTTTGATGATCAGGCGAAACTAGCTGGCTGAAACAAAGCCAAGCATCAAAGAGTATCTACCATTTGGTGGCTTGACATTGTTTTTGGACCAATTGGAGGGGGACATGGCATGGATAGTGTGGCTGAGTAGGAGGCTATGATTGGCAGCTTTCAAGGATGTGATGTGGAGTTTTCTCCTGAAAAATGACTTCCAAAAGGAGAAAGAAATGCTCCATTGATGTTCAAACACTGCGTAATCAATTACCGAAGAGTTCTGAGATTCTTTCGGCCACGTAGCTATTTTTCTTGAATTTCATATATTCCTAGAGAGCTGCGAATTCGCAGGAATTCAACCTCATGGCAAAGATATTACATGAGGTCGTGAAAGCAAGAAATTTGGCCGCGGTGTTGATGCGTGGATGTGTTCTTTTTTGATCTCCTTGAGTATGTTTGGGTGACTGGACTTCATATATCGCGTCATTTCAAACCATGTGGAGTATACAAGCGTTTTCAATGTCAAGGTAATGATTGACGTGAATAGTGTAACAAATGCCCACTGTGGCTGCCGCAAAGTGCTTGTTGTTAGCTGAGTCGGATTAGAGGTGGCTGATCCTGCAAAGTGGACATTCTTGGCATTCTGTTTGTAGCTGGCTGAAACTGAAGCATTGCTGTAGGTCAGGACATGTCAGGACCCAGTAAGAAGTCGTTTGCCTGCCAGGAGACATCTCAATCGAGGCGCCATGCTGGGAGTTCCCGCTGCCGATCCCGGAGCTGATCCCAAACATACTCGACTTCACCAAAAGCCATTTACAGCGATTGTTAGGCAGTGAAATCTGCCAAGTGCTGCTCACGTACACAGTGGAATTTCGCATTGATCCAGCCACGAAAATTTCAAGCACAGGCCTCACCAAGCATTGCCTTCCAAATCCCTAGTAGTTCGGCAAGTTGTGGCTGGAGCTTGCTGGTGCTTCTCCTTCGTCTTGGCTTATAGCTGAAGTCGTCGCTGTTCTTAGATCTGCCAACAAAACCCAGCAGAGCTCAACTATGCACTCTTCATCAGCCCAAGAAGCAGGATCAAAATTATTTCACCACTGAAGGCACAACGCCCTGTAGGGCACAAGAACTCACGATTCTGCTAACTTCATATTTGACATCGTTAAAAAAGAGGACGAGATTTACACGAAAAAACACCTGGTGATTCGGCCCTTTTTGACGCTGAAGCTGCTGAAGCTGGTCGCCTCGTGTGAGGGCCCGGGGCCTCGTGAATGCAGGCTGTGGGTTGTCATGCTGGATGACCCCCTGGTAGCCTTGATGCTTTCAAGACAATCTGAAGTTTCAACTTTCGCAACGTGCAAAGCCGAGGTCAATGACAAAGGCCCGCTGCCCTGTGGATTTTCGAAGACAATTCTGATCTCAGAACTTTGAAGGAACATTTGGCAGTGGAGAATCACCACATTTTATAGGGAAACCCTAGGAAACCACATATAAATGTTTTTTGTGACTTGGAACAGCTCCTCTGTAGTGCCTGGCCAGACCATCAATGCGACGCAGCAAAGCTTGCGGCTCCTGGTCTACAGCCTTGCGGCGGGGCAGGGTCAACAACTCCGTCTTCTAACAGCGTGTTGTAGTGCAAGGAACTGGGCTGCATGCCTCCGAATAGATTTCGGCTGGTACATCGGATGCATTCATTTAGCATATAATGATTTCATTGTTTCTTCCCGGAAATATCTTTGAATGTTCAAGTCTCCTGCTTGGCTTCTGGAAGCTTGCAATCACCCGTGAGCAATTCATAGAAATTTGGTGTGTTTGAAGGCATTCGACAGAGACAGCACCTTTCATAGTGTGCCCGAATTGTTGAGGCATCAAAGTTTTAATGGTGACAGAATGTGTTTGTGTTCGAAGCAGCTTGTCATTGAATGATTGCAGGGCATCAGTGTCTTCTTCATCGTCCTGCGGTTGCTGATGACCTACGTTGCCTGGCAAACTCCAAAGGAAATGATCCACTCAGCCAAACCAACCTGGTGCTGTTTTATGTTGTCCTTTCAATCCCCAACCCAGGCCTTTGACATTCATTTTCCACTTGGAAAGAGACATAGGCTTGAGAAAAGGAAGTGAAGCGGAGCAACTGAATCCTAAATTTGAGATCTGTTCAGACCAGTGGATACACAGGTGGTATCCACGTTGCCTGCCTAAGTGAACTCTGGGCTTGTTTTTGCAAGATTGTTTGAGGTCGCCATTGTGTGAATGTTGCGGTTGAGAAACCTTGAGATTTTCACATGGTCCATCAAACTCAACCGTAGTTTAGTTGCTTGAGCACTGAACTTAGGTAGCTCACGTTCGAGCTGCATTCAAAACCCTCCCAAAACTGCGCAGGAGCAAGCTTTATGACTCATGACTGTTTGTAGGGTTTTGCAGGCATACATTCTTACTTTTGGATCTGTAGTTTTTCTATTTACTCACTGCAAGATCAGGGATTTTATCATTCGACATAATTATCCATCAGATACTTTATGATTCAATACTTTCGGGCAATACTCAAATTATTCATTTACTTTACCGTAATAAGTATGCATCATAATTGTAACCAATAGTCAATAACTGGTGGTTAAGAATGATTGACTGTTGATACCTAATCAATGGTTGCTACTAGCTAGGCTACTGGTGAAATGGATCCCAAATCACTGACAATGCATAACCAATGATAGCAGTGTATCAACCACTAATCATGTACCACTAGTTAGTAATTGTATCAACTAGTATTGTTGGGTTGTAACAGTTGCAACCCAATAATACTACTTGATACATTTACTAACTAGTATTAGTGGGTCGTATACCGTTTTTAATGTACCTGGTTAGTGAATGTATCAACCATTAATAACGGCTTAGTATCACCAACCCCTCGGGGATTACGTGACTACGCTGAGGTCTTGGGCAGCCCAGGCAATGGGGAATCGCTACGAACCGCTGGTAGTTGGGAGGGAGCTGCGGCTGGAGCCTATCGCGAGCTGGTGGCCCCTTAAAGGCGGAGCTACAGTAAGGAGCTACCGGGAGTTGCCTGACCAAATGATAAACTAGATGGTGGTTTCTCAAGTCATAGGGGTACCCCTAAATCATCCAATAATAGTCATTTATAGCAATAAACCAACCATTTTCCCTATTTTGAGAAACCACTAGATGGATTAGGTCATGGAACACAGTAGATGGCATTGTGGTTGGTGTTTTGTTAGTCCATTGGTTCTCAAGAATATCACGTCCTTTCATTCGGATCTGGTTTATGTATGTTTATGTTGAACATTTTTGTCATTGCCAGGTATGGTGACTGCTGCTTTGGTGCTGGCTGGGATGCCCAGATGTTGAAAGTGTTTTTTTTTCGGTGTGATGTAGGTTTCTTTTGTTGCTGCGCAAAATGCCAAAGTATGGTAAGACGTCTTGCAAGTGAAATCCGATTTTCGGTCAATCTGCTTGGCGATCATCTTGGTCTCTTTAGGTAGCATACATGGATGTTCTTCCCATTGGTCAATGACTTCGGTTTGTGATGCACATAGCGTGATGGGGAATCCATTTCCTCCACCCATTTCCTCCACGCTTTGTTTGGGTTTAGCACCTTTTTTTTGAGGTGGTGAGCCTGATATGGGCAGCGCAGAGGTGCAGCTGGCTATTTAGATGATAGAACGAGGGCCTTGAAAATCGAAAAGCCGTTCCAATTCTCACCAAAATGCACAGCTTTTTCGCATTGGTCAATTGACTGGAGGATGGTTTTGCAGCAAATCAGAGAACTTTTTGTAATTGTCCTCTTATCAATCAACCAGGGATGCTCCCTTCAAGAGAATCACATTTCTTTGGTTTCCTGGTTTGCGATGCTGCTGGCCGTGCCAGATCGCAGCAGTTCAGAGCCAAGAACGAGCAGGAGGCATGGGCGGGGTCTCCTGTGAGTTCACATGGCCCGGCGGAGCAAGAAGCAAAGCGCCCATTGTTTGGCAACAGATCGCTAGAGAGACCAGAGAGAGAGGGTTGTTTGTCTTAACTTGAGGCTATTCGAGTGGCTGAAAGAACTGGTTGGCTGGGTGGCTGGCTGGCTGGTTGGTTGGTTGGTTTGTTGGATGGTTGGTTGGCTGGTTGACGACTCCAAAAGTAACTGTTCACAAACCTGTACAAGTGGACGCAGGACTTTTTTGATGGCATAGTTGAGCTGCGTCAACCTCCCGGACTGTTCAATCTTGGCACCTAACAGCGGGAAGTAGAGAATTTGTAAGGACAATCATGATTGCTAGCCTATAAAAGGCATGGTGAACCCTGTCGTCAGAACTTTTGTTTTTCTTTCAGAATCATCGAAACGGGGTATCACTGGCCCTTCAACTCTTAAACACTCATCAGTGTGAACCATCAAGAACCATCATTCACCGTCCTTAAATGTCAATGACCACTATCCAATATCAACCATCATGAACCTTAACCATTCACAACCATTCACAACCACTCCCAACCACTCACAACCATTCTTACAACTATTCATCAATCATTCATCAGCCATTCATCGACCATCAATCAACCCTTAATTCATAAATCACTATCAACTGTTGATTGACCGTCAATCATTATCATTAGACATGAATGAACCATTATTCAACCATTCATTAAACATTCATCAAACGTTAATAGTCATGAACAGCTGTTGATTAATGGTTATCAATGTTGATTAACCATTAACAACCATTAACAACCAGTAATGTTAATACCAATCTGCCCTTAATAACCATCGATTAAAAACTGATTGATTAACAACTGATAACCATCAACAACCATTCATTAACCATCAATTGACAACCATCAACAGCTGCTGATTAATGGTTATTCATGTTGATGAATCATCATCATAACCACTAACAACCAGCAGTGTACATAACCATCAACCATGAACAATCATTCATCAACCATTAACTAATGAACTATGTTTGTTAATAACCATCAACCATTCATTCAAGTTTTACCATTAGCAACTCTTGATGAACCATAGCCCTTCTCGACCCTTGCTAAGCTCAGCCACAGGCGCTGCTGATGCAGCATCGTGCCTTCGCTGCTGAGGCACGCCGCCCTGCTGTGACTCTTCGTACAGGGCAGGTGATGACAAGATCGGATCATTGAGGAGTTACCTTCTATCAGACGTGGATCATCTTAGATGAAGAAATCATGAGTTTTTTGAGATTTATCATGATCAATTCATAAAATGAATCATGATGAATCAGAAGGTTTGTCTATTCGTTGAACATATTTCATATCTCTGCAATGCTTGATGGAATTGAGAACAGTTGTTGCGATTCAAGGTGACATTTCGATTTTGTTTTTGTAGCATTGCCGGTAGATTGGTAGACCTACGGTGAGCGCAGAGTGATTGAAAATGGCTATGCTGACACTTGGTCCGGTCACGCTTCAGGTAGAGCGCGCTTGGGAGAGGCGCCACCTTCCGACCTTTGATGGATTGCAATCAATGGCTTTCTGTCCATTTGGTCGCCTGAATTTGGGTGCCAAGAGTTCGCATATATTCACCAGAGAGCTACTTTTTTTGGGCAGGTAACCCAAGGACATCAAAGGACAATCTGTTTCCTTTCAGTGTTTCATGGTATTTCTATGTATTTGCATTGTCATGAGTTGGTCAACATTCGTTCTTTTTGAGGCTAGATGTTCAGTCTTTCAGCATGGCCAGGGCACATGTTAGCGTCTCCAAACTGCCGTTGTTTCTGATGATCGCACGGCGTTGTACTAGATTATACTAGATTATTCTCCAAATTTCTGGAATTTGCGGCTTCAAGGGATGATGTTCAAGTATCAAGTTTTTGCGGCTTCTATGTTTTTATTTGAGAGTTGACCAGGTCGCATGCCAATGGTTTGGAGAGACGAAAACCTGAGCGACCTACCGGTGTGACCATGAGCGCTGGTGTCTCAGAGGTCCAGTGGGGACCAGTACTCCACTGCTTTGAGCGTTCCTTTCGGTCCTTTCAGTGCTGCTTTGAGTGTCTCAGTGTCTTCGTAATCTTGTTGCTCTTAGTGTCTTTGAGAGATGCACCTCGGCTGGAATCCAACACTTAGGTGCCCTCGCACACTGCAAGTGCTACTGTGCGGTCACCTGGTGCCGTTTCTCTTAATTTCAGGCACAGGTGGTGTTGTGTGCGATGCTTTCGTTGACCAAGTCTTTCACTTCAACCTCACGTTTTTCTTGAGGGGTATCCAGTGGTAGAGATTTTTGATCATGGTAGAACCCGAGGAGAGGATCTGTCATTCATTTGTGGTTGCTAAGATGGGCAGGCAATTGGTAGAATTTCCTGAGGAAGGCACAAAGAAGCGGAAGAAGAAAAAGCGAGGACAAGGCTCTGAAGATGAGGACAAGCAGAGTGAAGCGTGTGAAGTGTGCAATCAGAATGAAGCCACTGACTAGAGCAGTACAGCAGTCTCAGCTGTTGTTTGGTTGATTGCTTCGCTGTTTTTGGCTTGTTTGTGCTGTACGGGCGCTTTGCTGTTGTTTCAATATGGGTGGGGTGGGGCTGTGAGGTGATGTCAACGTCGCATGTAGAAATATGCATCCGCAGACAATGTGGGCCCTGATTGATGAATGTATGTTTCGTCATGAGTAGCAGTTAGACATGTTGCTGGGTGGGGTGGGGCCGGATTGGGATGGTGACGTTGCATCTAACACCGCAACATGCATCCACAGAGTCTTCCCAGGGACCCAACTTGAGCCATGCCGCAGCCGAAGGCTTTCTGCAATGATTGCAGAAAGTGTACAGCACCACCCAATTCTATTTCGATGTATCGATCTGCAGCTTTGACAACCGCCCCGAAAATTGAACCAACTAGATTCACATTTTTCCCCCCGGAACAACAGAAAATGCTGGAAAACACAGGGACTTATTCTTTCATTATGGCGACCAGTGGAAATATCTGGAAAATGAGCTTGGATTCTAAGAAGCTGCCAGAGACACTGCCACAAACACATCGAAAAAGCAGCATTTCTCCCAGACACAGCATGCGTTGTATGGAAAAACGCCGACCCGGGGAAAGAAGTTTTTGTTTACGGCCTGGGGATCATGACCATTCATGAACCATAGCCACTTTTGGCAGCCACTTGGGAATAGTTCTATTTCTGTAAAACTCCCAGTCCCCATTGTTTTCCAAGCCAGGAGACCTTCATCGTTGATGATGAGCTAGAGGCGGAGGTGACAAACTCAGGTTGTAATTGGTTTCCTGCCTATGTCAACTTGAGAGAACCAATGCACATTTTGGCTTGAAGGGTTTGATTGCTAAAGGTGTCCATTCAGTGTTTCCAGGTGTCCAAAAGGCAAAATGAAAAACATGCGAATTCTTTTTGGAAGTGTAGCTTGAACACGCTACGGGGTCCTATTGTCACTGAGGTGGTTGAAGACTTGGAAGACTTCTTGGAACACAGCCGGCTGTCTGGGGCCAAGTGGCAGTCCTTTGGAAATGGCTAAGAAGGCTCTGCAATTCCATTGCACATATACTGAATACATTTGTACACCATGCATACACCCAATGTTCACGAAATTTCAGGATGGATTACGACTTAGACGACTGTTTGGATGCTATCAAAGTACCAAAATCCAATTTGTTTCCCCTCTGAAATGACACGTCCGTTGGAGGCATATCTTTTTGTTTTCACCTCGGGACTGTTCAAACTGAGGCGTCAGACGCTGAAGAAAACCGCTGATGAGCTCCGGGTGAGTCAGAAGCGGAAGGAGGTGCGGCAGTGACAAAGCCTGTGGTGGTCACACTTGGCTGCGGCTGTTGTTGTTGTTGTTGTTGTTGTTGTTGTTGTTGTTGTTGTTGTTGTTGTTGTTGTTGTTGTTGTTGTTGTTGTGGTTGTCGTTGTCGTTGTCGTTGTCGTTGTCGTTGTCGTTGTCGTTGTCGTTGTCGTTGTCGTTGTCGTTGTCGTTGTCGTTGTCGTTGTCGTTGTCGTTGTCGTTGTCGTTGTCGTTGTCGTTGTTGTTGTTGTTGTTGTTGTTGTTGTTGTTGCTGTTGCTCTTGCTGTTGCTCTTGCTGTTGCTGTTGCTGTTGTTGTTGTTGTTGTTGTTGTTGCTGCTGGTGTTGATCACGATCGAGCACGTACCAACGGCGAAAAACCACTATTTCACTGAGTACTTGGTGAGAGCAGCTAATATTAGGTACGTGACTAGTGGGATGGGGGGAATAGCAACCATCAGCTCTTGCTGCCATTGCAAAAGATATTTTCCAACCATTTTGATGGCAGACTGCCACCATCCAAAATTCCTAGCAGCTGTTAGCATCCATGGGAATCTCACCCCGAGCAGCAGCTGATTGCAAAAATTGGTTTGCTCCTCAACCTGTGGGTGTTCCAAGCAGTGGCAAGTAAGAAACCCTGCAACTGTGTCTCCAGGGTTGGATATATATATATATAAACGTATATATATTGTATATATATATATTTATATATATATATTTCTATGTACATAAATATAATATATATATATATATATATGCATATATTTATGATACATACACATACATATACATATTTACATACATTTTCTGTTGGATCTGATCATATGACCCCCTTTGGCCTCCTTGAACATTTCTAGTGGAAGCCACAGTAGATGTTGGGCGCAGGACAAGAAGACACCTGTCGCTGAGGCACCGGGATACTGCACTGCTTGGTATTCATGGCGGTGAATTGATGGTTAAGTAATCGTTATTTACTCACTGGTTGATTATTGACAACCATTAATTCAGAATTGATGGGTAGTTAACGGTTCATCAGCAGTGTATGTGGTTAATCAACAGTAGATGGTTCATTAATGGTGCACCTTTTTTGGGTAATTAACAGTATTAATTAATTGTGAGCAGTATTTACTCGCTGGTTGGTTAGTAATGTAATGACCATTAATCCATCATGGTTAATTGATGATTTGTTCATGGGTGTTATCAATGGTGGTCAATGGTCACTCAACAGTTCATTGACTAATGATTACTAACAGAGTATTGACGGGTATCAACCATTATCAACGCTTAATCGCTGGTTAACCCACTGGTGGATTGATGGTTATCAATGGTCGATGATGATTAACAACCAACCAGTGAGTAAATAGTGGTCATGTCAAACATACTTGTTGATACAACTGACTTATACAACATAACTTGTCATAACATATATATATATATTATACATCAATTGGCGGAAAACACATGTCATTACTATGTCAAGTTCCCAGACGCATGTATAGACACATACATCACGCAAGTGGATATGTAATTAGAGTAGGCACATCAAACATCATGTCAACATCTGCTATATATGTCCATAAATGAAATGTGCGGAAGTCAATGCACCGTCTCTACAAAAACAGACCTAGATTTGCTGGCATGTGTCTCTGTGCGTAGTTCTTTTTTCAATCGAAGGCAGTATTGTCCACAAATGGTGTACCACCCAGAAATGGTATGGCTACTATTGGATGGTCAGTACCAACATTTATGGATGGACAAACCCACATGGTGTGACCATTTTCCCGCTCTCAGGCAGAAGTCAAGTCCGGCACCCCAGAGACGTCAAAAAGCATGTGCATCACCGGGCACCACTTGCGCTGTGAAAGACAGAAGAGTGGTGGTCAACAGCAGTGAGGATGCTTAACATGTGAAAAGACCTGTTAAAAAAACATGTGAAAAACCCTTAACATGTGAAAACAACACCCAACAAAGCAAGGAGGTTGAGTCATGTGACTGACTCCGTTGGAGCCGACTTTGCACATTGACATGTGAATATCGCGGGCAAAAGAACAAACAGCGCCGGCCAAAACTTGGACAGGAAGGCACCTGAGACAAAGGCGCGCCGGTTGTGGCGGACACGGAGTGTTGTGGCGGACATGGAGTTGTCCTGTTGCAATGTTTGAAATGATCAAGCCTAGACAGAAAGATGAATTCTTGGTGCGAATTTCTTTGAGCAAAGCGACTGCGGTTCCAGGCTCCCAGTGTGAAGACGAAGAAAGAGGCCTGGGAGGGCGAGTCCAAACACAAGTGGCTTTGATGAAGCCGGATCTTTACACATGGTGAGTCAGATCACCCTGCGTATGGGCAAGATGCCTCCTTAGGCCCAAACATGTACAAACGAATATATGGTGGTTTCTCAAAATAGGGGTACCCTCAAATCATGCAATATTGATCATGTATAGAGAGAAACCAACCATAGCTACCACAACTTTGGGGTTCCTCATGGCTTGAGAATCCCCCATATGTGTCACGTTCACAGCAGTTTTGTTGGGAGTTGCTCTCAACGCTCTGCGGCAAGGTACCGGAGCCACCAGCCAAAGGCGGTGCAGGCGTGGCTCCTTCGCCACCGTCACCAGCGTTACCAATGCCGTCATAGCAAGCCATCAACCACACAGTGTTGCAATCAGATCCAGGAAATTCTACGACAGATCCATATGCAGCAATATGCAGCAGATGCTTTTGAAGGTTTTGACAGAACATGCTTCAGAGAAATGGTACAGCTGTTGAACATGCTGCTGCTGTCAGGAAAGAAAGGAGCCAACCGAGAACGATTGGGTGAGGAGCGGGATTTATTGGCTGACATGCGCAGGACGAAGGTAACAGTGTTTGTTGGCATCAAGATGTCTCCATACAGAAGGCTTGAATTGGAAAGATTGGAATGATTGGAATGATGATAACAAAGGTACTGGGAACTTTCTAGATGCTTCTTACGCTGCGCCTCCAGGTGCGTAAGAAAGCCTTGTCCCTAAGAAAGCCTTGTCCCTTTGTTTGTCTAGGACGGCGCCAAAAACCACAAAGAATCCAAAGATCAACCTGCACATCGAAAAGCATCCGCCCGAAGAGGCTTGGAGGGTTGGTACAGGGCCAGAAATGGAAACGGATGAAGCAAGTTCAATGTTTCACAACCACGTCGCCACAGAGAACCATATCCAAAAGCAGTTTGAACGAGCAGCACATTGAACTACTCAGCCGCTTTCCACGTGCCATCACAATCGAATGATTTTTGACGCGCAAGGTACCAACGGTACCAAGCAGGGCTGGCAGGACTCTGTGGTGTTACCTTCATCTCATGGAATGCACAAGAGAAACAGGGGTACACTTTGTATTTGATATGTTTGTCATGTCCATCATGTCCTATTTCTTACTCTTAGTCTCTTGTTAGTCTCTTCTTCGTCTCTTCTTCGTCTCTCAGTCCTGGATTAAGAAAGGTTGATGGTTTTTCTTCAAAATTGAAGATTTGTCTCCTTGTGGCAGGGGGAGGGCTAGCCTCTGCCCACGATGTTGGCCGTTCGGGAAACACACAAGCCATGCTGAGGGAAGTGCAGATATGTCAGACATGTCTTGCCAGGTGAAAGCAGCTGGTGGCCGGAGAAGGACTGGGTGGTTTCATTATATCGATTTATACATATTGATACTATATATGATGTATATAGAGGTTGTAAATATAGCATCGCAATATTCATCTATTATGTTCATTTATGTTTAGGTCTCAGAAAATCGACCGGGGCTAGTCACTAGTCATCTCATAGATTCTTTCTTGAAAGTTCTGCCTTTCCGATCTGACTACTGTTCCCCACATGCAAGAGATAAGAGAACCATACCCAGCACCATCCTGAAAGTTCTATCTCAGTATACCGGGTATTCATGATTACCAGTTCTCTCAGTTCTATCATTCAACTTTCGTGACTGTACTCGGCAGGGCTGGGGAGAATGGAGCCTGGCACCTCAGCCTCCCTTTTCACGAGTCTTACCTTCGTTTCTCACGAGTTGTTGCTTCTCAAGAAGTCACTGAGCAGGAACACGCTTCCTGTTCAGGAAAGAAAAATCGAATGTCATCACTAGAAACACATAGACATCAATGTGGGTGCTATATACCTCTTGGATCCTCTTGGTAGTATCCAGCCTGAACTTCCCAGCGCAACCACCAGTTTCCGTCATTGGTTTCCTCACAACTCTGAGGCAATGATTGGTGGCCCGCAGTCAGGGCTTCCCAGAATTGAGATGCGAGTCAAGGTTTCGAAAGAGAGATCGCACTTTCTGTGTCTCTACGACTTTCAACTTTGTCACACCTTGGCCAGAACCACTGATGCTCAGCTGGTTCTCTGATTCCTTAGGCGAAAGGAGGAGCCAATGGTCGAAACGGCATCTTGACTGCAACGATGTTTGCTTGAGCGATCAAAGTAATCGAAACGATGATCCGCAGCCAAGGCCGCAAAGATCATTGGGCACGTGGCACCTCAGGTGTGGGTGGTGCATTCCATGAACCAACAGAAAGAAAGGGCTTTAGATTCAGGGATTTCGACCCTGGTTCAAATGCTGCCCCCCTAAAACGACGCTTCTCCGGCGGCAGGCCATGGCGCACCCCAATGGAAGTAGGACGGCTCCGGTGGGCCATGAGCAACCAGCATTCACCACCTACCTTGATTTGTAAAACACAATTAACATTTATTAACCATCACAAATCCTCAGTGGATGGTATTGTGCATCTGGTTGTTTCACTGAAAAATAGGTCAGCTTTCGTCTCTAAGCCTTACAACAGTGATTGGCATCAGACAGGTTTTAGCTTGGATGGTTTTGCACCCTGTCGCGATGGTCCGAAGCAGTTCGTGCGACTATGAAAGAGAGGCAGTAGAAAATGTAGAAACTGAAGGCTTGTAGCACTTGATTGGAATGCGGACTATGCCAGTCAATCAGTCAATGTTAAGGGATAACCCTACTGGGTTGAGGGAGTTGCTCGGGATCACCATGGATCACCCTGAGCTACTGCTTCGCCATAACTGGTGGCCCAGGACTCTTTCCCCCAATGGAACCCGCCCAGTTTTGCTGAGTGTGTCGCGTGCTCGTGGAATCGTCACCCGAAGATGTTTGCGTCAGCAGAGTCTATGCGCTACAGCTCTTAGTCCGATCATTTCCTTGGGTGCTTTTGAAGCACTGACGATTTCCATTCAGGTGCTGCATTCCAGCGCAAGAATCACAATAGTTGACTCTTCTTAAATCTATAGGTTGTTTCTGACCTTGTTTTCACATGCATTTTTGCTAGGAAAAGAATTACTCAGAAGACGATGAACCCATGTGTTTGTTTTGTCAGGAGACATGCCAGCCCCTTGCCAGCTTGTTTCATATTCACTTCTCCGAGGGGTAAAGTTGACTTGCCAACACAAGCTTCCTACAGCCTGGGTTGCATTTCGCAGAGAAGAGGAGATAAAAGCAGTGGAATACCCAATCTGAAGGCCATATTTGGCCATTTGCCAGCTGGCTGGGTGAATTCTCAGCTGCTGAAGCATTGCCATGGGGCAAAAAGCGCGTGGGTGGAAGCAAAGTGGCGCTGCGCTCGTCGCCACTGGGAGCTCGAGTTGATGGCAAAGCATCGAGCGTTCGATCATTTAGTTCCCAAATCCATGGCTCTTCTACGGATCTTCAATGGTTGTCATTAATCATCATCATCATCATCATCATCATCATCATCATCATCATCATCATCATCATCATCATCATCATCATCATCATCATCATCATCATCATCATCATCATCGTCATCATCATCACCATCATCATCATCATCATCATCATCATCACATTGCCATGATCCCCAGTGATCCACCACCAAGCAGCTTGTGTAGCACCGACCCCGTTGATCACTGGCCAGCATCAGGGCTGAAGCCGAAGCGGCTGAGGAGGCGCGCTGGTGGGTCGCAGTGGTTTGCAGACAGCGTAGTTATACGTGGAAGTTATACATATGAATGATTATACAAATGACTATAGACATTGACATGATTATATGCGTGTTTGTATACATGATATATATATATATGTTATGGTAGCTCTCTAGTAGTTTAATGGTAGTGATATGGTAACAATGATTTGTTTACATCACATATGAAGTAGTTATATGGTCATACAATGACGGTTGTTATTCACGTGATGTATTTATCATGCTTGGCCATGACCAAGAAATGCCGACAACGGTCAATCACAACGGTTCGGAATGGTCAATGACACTTCATGATGGATTGCTAACCTGCCGGCAAAAAACAACACCTAACAGGGATGATTGCCAGCTATACTACGGGTCCCTATGCCCGAAGTTTCGACGGCAAGGGAAGCCCTGGAGAGCGCCTATAGGAAGTTGTTGTTTGTCTGTCTATATATCTATCTATCTATCTATCTATTTACCAGAGCTGTTTGTTTGTGTTGTCAGTCTTATACTTGTCTGTCTTGTAAAGCGGGCCTGATATAGGCATTGCTAGGCCCAAGCGATAATCAGGATATACGTCTGTGACACATCTGTTCCATCATCGGTCCTTCAAAATGGACATTCCATCACTTGATGGGGACATAGTCACATCTTTTTGTCAGCTTGTGTGGGGACCTATGGAATGGTGATACGGGTGTCTGCTGTATACCCGGAGTTTTGGAACCATCTTGAAGATCGACGGTCTTGGTTTGGTTTTCTTTCGCAGGAGTTTTGAGAACCTGGTCCTCTTCAGTTTACTTTTTTGGCATTGCACGCCGCATTCCAATCTGTTACCTGTGCCGCAGTGTTTCGGCTCAGTCCAGTCGCCGCTGACATCCTGAGGCCTGTGATGTGAAAGTTGTGTAGCAAATGCCAAACAAGGTCAATCCTGTGAAATAGCGCCATGTACATGTACCACGTAAGCTTGAGGCACATGTCACTTTGTGTTGTTGACCTCATCATCGACAGCCAGTGATGATAAACTGGGACCAGTACCACTTTGATATCGAATTTTGCATGTCACAATCAGTGGCGATTGGAATTGGATTTACTGGATGAGCAGTGGCCGATCCCCCCTTTTGTCAAGAAATTGCCGGCATCATCATAGTTTTAGTAGTCATCACTCTTATCTACTATCAAAGGACATCAAAGATCTTCGAATGAAGCAACTGATATTTTGGGCTTGACCCCTCTTCACCTGCTATGTACTCCGAGATGTTGATTACTCCGCATGCCAGAGGCCATCTACCGCAGCCCCACCATGGGTGGGCGGGGCAGTCATTGCTTGCCGGGTAGCCAAAGCACCACAAGGGGTTTGGCAAGGATTCCCTGCAAAGAACAGTCAGGAGGAAACATGGCTTTGCTTCTGACAAGAGTGAAGGTGAACATCATAACTATTGCAAAGGGGCCCTGGCAGGACATGAAGCTAAGGATCTTTTTTAGTGCCGTAATGATGTATCATTTTCATTCATAATGTATCCTCAGTGCACCTCACCTTCCTGTGCACTGCAAATTTGTAGCAGAACTATGAAAGGACAGATACAGAATTGTCAAGCCTGTGGAGTCTCTTTCAAGATCTCAAGTTCCAAGGGGATCAATGGTTCTCAATGCAAAGTGAGTCCAATTCCGTATTCAATCCGATCCTTTGAATCTCGCCCCTGCACTGCCCCTGCACTGCACCTGCACCTGCACCTCCTGTATGTTGGAAGAATAGTACAGCGCCAAAGCTCCCCACTGTCACAACGTGTGACACACCGGACTCGTTGTGGCGGTGGTAAAAAGGTGCGATGTGGAGGACGTGGATGGTGACGTGCGGCGGCCGAGCGCGAGCGTGGCATCGGTCATGGATAGCTTCCCTGAGCATTTCTGGTGTCAGTGAGGGGACATGCCAATGGGTCAATATTGACCAACCAATTTTCTAGGGATAATAACCAACCATAATAGGGAAAACAATGGTTAATGATGGGGAACCAAGGGTACAGGGTTTTGACCCACAACCACATGCCAATGGTTACCAAATCATCCACACGCACAAAGTCTTGCACCACATTGTTATACATTCATGCCATGTTGCAATTCCACAGTTGGTGCTTTCAATCTCAATGGTGAATGGATTGTAATTGTAGGGGTCAAGTGTACCACTGACCCGTTGCTCTTCCCAACAGGTTTAACCCGGCCATGTGGCAGTGGGTCAAACCCCGGACCCCTGGTTTCCCCATCATTCACCATTGTTTCCCAATTAATTACTATTGTTGGTGATTATTCCCCATAAACTTGGTTAGTTAACTGCTTGACCCATAGCCATGTTTCCATGGTGTGTGGTGATCCCTTCTTCTGTGCCAAGAACAACGCCAACTTTCTGGAAGAGAAGGCATCAGGGCCCAGCGAAGTCCGGCATGGGCCCCAGCGCAGCTGTAGTTTTTTGCTCAACCCGACAAAAGCAAGGAAGCACAAAAAAGCAACGCAACAAAACATGACAACATACTTACAACATACTTTCTTGATTTCCAGTGCTTTGTAGTTTTGCTCGAGTTGCCCCTCTTGAAATGCCTCAACAGTCATTGCCCTGAAGGAGTGTAGGTTCTGTGTATGTGCTGTATTGCCTTCCTGACCCCAAGGCCACTCTTCACGTCATGGCCTCAGAATCGTTTCGATGTAAGCAGTGTCCAGCACCCACATTGCTTGTTTGTACGAGGGTCAGGGTTTCAATCGTCGATGTAAGATCCTTCCATCCACTTGGCTTGACTGCGGTTTTTTATCAGAAAATGCCTCATGTTGGAGTCCTTGGAGGTACGAGAATGGCGCGACCTACCACGGCTCCTGGTGGGAGACTGAAAAAGCTCACTTAGGCAATCCATCGGTTTTCATGATTGCCTCGATCGAACGTCCATCGCGGGTCAATTTTTTGAGCACTAAGAACTGTCAAGTGCCTTTGCATCACAACTGTCCTCTGGATTCGAAAACATGTTTGTGGCAGAGTTTCATCACATCACCCCTTTCCACGTAGATATATTCTAGGACTCTCATGAACTCTCCAGTTCCAGGTCCGTTCGTTGTAAACATAAACCACTTGATAGGTGTCATTGGCATCACCGTCCAGATACTAGTTTTTATTCTTTTTTTTTGGAAGTGAAGCCCGATCTTCCAGCAAGCTAATCCATGACTTTGGGCAATCAGACTCATATTTGCAAGAACACCGGTTGCACGAGTGCTTCAAACGCGACTCAGCGCGTTTGTTGATTGCAGATTGGCAGTCCAAGTATCCAAAAGAATAGGTGCCACCGATCATTATCTCAGCCATATTCAGCCATTATTAATAATTGTTAACCAGTCAACCATTAGTCATCCATATTAATCATTAACCATTGACCATAGCAAAGCAATGCTATTAGTCATTAACCACCTACCACTATGATGAATTCACCACAGCTAAGCATTAACCATTCACAACCACTGGATGTGTCTTTGGCAAACCATTCACCAGTATGATTAGCCATAGCTAACCATGAGCCATTCGCAACCGCTGGGTGTCCACTCCGAGGATTGGGGAGATGCGGCATGGTCACGGAGAACAGGTTGGACGTCCGTTGTGCCGTTTAGAACCATCAACGTGTTCCCTGTGACCAATGTTGACTAAGAATGGTAGGGGATAGAACCAGCTATAACCAGCTATAAGGCTATGGGTCAAGCCATTAACTGACAAAGTAGTGGGTAGTTGTGAACATCCAATACACATACTGGTTCTGCGGCATCGCATCATCAATCGCGCAACTTTGGATGGGCTATGTCTGTCAAAGTCTAACATATATCTACCATGCTCAGCAGGAATTGGATTCTGGCTTGTGGCTGTATGATCTTCAGACGCCTCAGGGAGTGGGATATGTACTTGGACAAAGGTACAATTTGGAGAAGGACTTGCTAGACTGCACTCATAAATTGCGCATGAGGAACAATGGCAGTCATGAAGCCTCAGCTCACTGGATCGTTGACTTCTCTCATCAGCTATTATATGATCCCATTCTGCGTTGATAATATATCATAGCGGTTTACATGTAATAAATCTCAAGTTTTCAGCCGCTTCATTTTCTAAAGGAAGGGCTGTGGACCTGTGTGATCTCGATCTCGCAATTGTTCAGATGTGGCCGGATGGAGCCCGATACTTCGGACAGTGGGTCTGGAGCCCAAGGGAAGTTCTGCCTCTGCTAGAGCAGTTTGGTGAGCAGGTGATGGCAGGTGCTTTGGGTTGGTGCTTGTGGTCATTTTGTTTTGAATGGCAAATGATGGACGGACTTGGAAAGACTCGAAAGACTCCATGTGGGGGTTTCTCAAAAGAGGGGGGCCCCAAAATTGATGGGGTTTGCTACTGCAAATGATGAATATAAAGGATGATAAGTGGGGTACCCCAGCTGTTAAGGACCCCGAGCTGTATAGTGATAGGTGGGGGTACCCCCAGATGTGTTTAACCGGCTGTGCTCGTTTGGGGCCCTGGCCATCCCTGGCCTCAGGTGATGGACAAAGCCCACGGCCAAGGCCGCTTTGAACACGTGGACGGCGATGTCTTGGGGCCCAGGAACTGCAGAAAACTGGCGCCATGGTGATGTTAGGACGTATCATAGATGTTATATAGGAACTGTATCATAGATGTTACGCGGAAATTCAGTGGTTTCTAACGGGTTTCTAAGTTGATAAATCCAGTGGTTTCTAACGGGTTTCCAAGTGGTTTGGTAGTATAGCAGCTGCAGTTTTTCGGTAATTTAGTGGTTTCTAAGTGGGCTCTATCTGAGTGTGTCCTTGCTAAATTGCTCCATTGGTTCATGTGCGGTCTCTTCTCACTTTTCGCCAGAGGAACACGTAAGATACAGTTGGCTTGTGATGATTGCTTGCTGGGTATTTCTGGCTCTGAAATTGGAAAAGCAATGTATGCACCGTGTATGTATACTATATAATATATACATTACACACTTTCATATTACATGTGTAATCATGTGTATATATCTTCTTATATGCATGTAGATAAACATGACATGTTTAGTATGACATATTTCCTCATGAAACAAAATAACAATTGTGGAAGTGCCTTGTATGAGACCTCCTGAAACAAACTTCGTCCTCTTCTTAGTCGGAGTTTGAACTTGCGCAAAGCATAAGGTCTACGAAGGCCAATGGCAAGCAGACAAGGCACATGGACAGGGCATGTATGGATCCTCAGGCACAGCTTCACGGCTTCCGAGCAAGATGTCTTAGATGTACAGTATTTACATGGCTTCGCAGAATGGGGACCATTTCCAGCACTTCTTTTGGCAAGTGTTTCTTCCAATCCATGAGACAAGGAGTTTGTTACACCATGAGCTGCCAAGCTGACATACCAAGGTACCAACATGCAGATGGCTCTCGTTATGAGGGACAATGGAAGGAGGACAAACAGCGACTTGGCCCAGATTCAAGTGCGCATCTCTGAGTTGCTCATGAGAAACGACATGAAACAAACCATGTACAAAGACGCGGTGACATGTGTACGTAATAGCTGGCAACTGTCACAGCCATGAAGAGGACGCTCATCTGTAGAGACCAAAAACATCCAACGACCATTGTTAATCATTGTATATGAGTCCCTATTATTAGTCGTTGTACACCATCATAAGTCAAATTTCCCCTGTCAATAGCCGTGATTGAGCTCGGCTGCCCTTTTGAGTTGATGGCTGGACGTTGATCAGAGAGGGCGCAGCGATGTCAATGATCACGTAGACTTGGGAATGGTCATCTGCCAACAACAGGGAGTGATTCAATTTTTTGAATTGACAAACTTGAATGAACAACTATTAATAACTATTTATAGCTATTCAATGACCAATTTATTGAATTGACAAGCTTGAACAAGCAACAAATAAGTATTCAATTATTTTATCTATTCAGTTTGTGATTGTAACTTCATGTAAACTTGAAACTCCTATTGATCAATTGGATCCCTCGTGTTGATGGTTGACAGGTTGATGCTCGTAAGTTGATAAGCTGAAATATCGAACACTACTGGTAGGCGAGAGGTACAGCAGACATGATAGGTTTCTTCAATGCAGGTTGGACTGCATTCAGGTTGTGGATAGTTTCAATTTTGGTGAAATTTGTACGGGTGAAGGTTTGGTTGTAGTGTGTTTTCATTGTCATTTCACATTTTGCAGCTCCATCCATATTGTTGTGGCGTTGTGACGAATATTCCTGCTTGTTGCTTACTGGTGCTTATTGATTGTTGGTAGGTTGGTAGTTGAAGTTGTAGATAGTTAGTTGATTAGTTGGAAGTTGGTTGGTGCTTGGTTGATTTATTGGTAGTTAGTTGATGTTAGTTGTTGATTGGATTTTTTGTTCGTTGAAGTTCGTTGTCGCTTATGGAACTTAACGCCTTCGCAGCTGGACCTCGCCAGGCATGGGAAAGGTATCGAGCTCTGGCCCGATGGTAGGGGGACCCAGGAGACGACAAGAGAGGTACAGGTTGAGCCGAGGATCGCTGAGCGCTGAACGACTCCAAGGGACAGGTTTTTGTTGGATAGCCCACTGCTTGTGAACACTATGTTCGTTGTTGATACTAAACCAACCACTAACTAGAATAGAACTATAGAAACTATAGTAGAACTATAGAAACTATAGTAGAACTAGTGTTTGTAGACTCCATTGAATCAATTTTCGGAGATCCACTAGAAGTACACGGCCAACTGGACATGGAAACAGGATCCAATTCGAAAGTCTTCAAAGCAATCGCCTAGGCGCCAGATACCAAGGAGAGTACTTGGTCCTGGACTCAGCAGCCATGACTGCAGGACCGCAATTGGTGTCGGATCGGCGCCCAGGAGGGTCGAAAAAATGGCCACGGCAGCTTCAGCTGGGCAGACCGCTCTAGTTATGAGGCAGGGAACGTGTCGCTGCATGCGTTAGGACACTCTGAGTTGCACCAAGTTGTGGATACATATTTTCTCGCCCCGGGAGCCAGAAAGCAAACACCATTTTCATCCATTTTTATTACGCATAAATTAGCATACAATAGGCTTATTTAAAGAAAGAGTTGTGCTTGTATTTTTACTCTGCTGCTGGGATTCACTTCAAGGCTTGAAGAGGATGCATTGACATCACTCCTGGTGGGTATTTTGATGAATCAGTGTCTTAAGATGTCCTAAGTATCAAGGGTGCTACCCCGGCAATTTCAAGGTACTTATCCGTTCTTCTCAGAAGCTGCCCGCTTCGCCAGGGCGGCTTTCGCGACAATGAGATCAATGGGGAGGGCCTTTACATTTGGGTGAGCCTGGCATTTTTGATACTGACAGCACAGCAGGTAGATTGCACAAGAACAAAGATCTGCTCGAGTCAATCAAATCCTGAACAGTTCATCAAATCCTTATTGCTTGCAATATCTTGTAATATCTTGCAATTGCATCATCAAGTAACCAATCTTCAGAGGAGAAGCCATGGCTGTCAACACGACCCCGTGCTTGCTGCGAAAGCATCCGCTGACAGGGAGATGGTCGAAGATTCCAGGGTCAATGGGCAGGGCGCACCCAGCAATGGGCTATGCCAACTTCGGATCAGAATGTCCTACAAGGCCATCTTCTGGGCTTGATGAGGTCCAGGCCACTAATGATCTTTGAAGAAAGCAGATAAATCGTATGAGTGCCGCCGCGAGCCTAGCCGTGCCTAGCATTGTCAGATTGCCAAGGTCAACAATCGTATGCATGGCCATGGCGTGTTCACTTGGGCAGATGGCCGGACGTACGTCTGGTGGCTCAGAAACAGGAGCAGAGGACGGTGCTTGAATCGCCCCATGTGACATTGAAACGTAGTGGCACACAGACTGGTGATTTGGTGACTCTGTTGACAGGTATTTGCTCCGCGACTGATTGTGCTTTTGGTGCACCAAAGAGACTTCCCCACTGTAGTAAGTTGTTTTGGCTTAGCGTTCCAAGGCCAACATCGAGTAAAGCATTTCATGAGGTATGAAAAGATGGCAAACCTTGCCGAATGTCATCGAAAATCGTTTCAAATTGGGGCTGGGCAATCATTTCCCGCATCGAGCACAGTCACTCCAAGGAAGGCCAATACAAAGAAGTTGAGCGCTCAGATGGTTGGATTCAAAAGTTGGAAGGCAAATTTGACATAAAAATTACCTCTGCCAAAGGTGAAGCAATTGCAATAGCCCAAAGACAGTGCTGGAACTGGGGCCCTGTGCTGTTCCTGCTCTTTGAGTTTTGGGTGGCAATTCATAGATACACGCTGCCATTGCCCCACCTTTTGTGTCTGACGAACTTAAAGCACGGATTGGCGGGGACATCCGCTTCTTTTTCAGTCCGTGCCTCTACATCAACAGACTTGCATACCTACCTTCTTGGTTCACTGTTGCTCATGTTAGATTCTGAGAATCTGAGTCTGATATGCCATCTCTGGAAACAGAAAACATCATGAAACATGACAGTTTGATCATTCCAAGTGTAACATGAGGGACCCCGTGGTATCTCCAAGTCGTTGGATCTCCGGCTAAGGATTCCAAAGATGGACATGGTGTGCCCGGGGACCTGGTCGGTCCTTCCATGGTGGGCACCACACCATGATCCGCAGCACCGGCGTAGTGACCGCTTGGTGTGCGGTCCTGCGTTCCAAAATGCATTCCCGTTGACATGGCAAGTTGACTGCCAGTTTTTCGTGAATGTCACCGGGTTCAAAGGAAGTGGCAAATTTTTGAACACGATTTCAGAACGTGGAAATAGTTTGAGGATGTTTGAGGAACAAACTGGGCACCCGCTGGGCACCAGGGTTTCTAGACTGCTCGCTCTTCTGAGATGTTCTCACGCTCGCTGCTGAAAATCTATCTCCATTTCGTAATGATGCAGTCTGAGGTTCTCCTGGCCAGATGGCCGAAAATACGATGGACAATGGTCATGCCCGACAAGTCTTTGCAATTTTGTATCATGTTCGGATACTTTGCGTGTGGTTCCTGTTGTTAATTGATGCTTTGGGTAATCAAACCCAACTTTCTGCTCATGATGTGGGATTCTCTTGCCGATTGCACCTAGCTGCCTGGGTGATACCAACAATGCAGATTTACACAACGTACTGTTGAGGCTTCCTAGGTTGAGACCAACAGACGTAGAAGCTTCTGTACTCACTGCACTCCTAGTGTTATTATAAATGGTTGGTCAATCTCAAGCAACCAACAAGTCTGTAGGTGAGCATCCCAACAAAGTCTAGATTGGTCAGGGGATGTTCACCAGGGTAGTGTACAAGGGTTTTGGCCCACATCCGTTTAAAAAACAGAGGACTGGCACTTTCTTGCTGCTGTTCATCTTGCAGCTGGCCAGGCGGGATGGCAAACAGCATGGCACTGGCTCCTACGTCGGGGCGGCCAAGACCCATTAAGTCGTGTGAATGTTCAATCAATGGTGTGTCGAAAATCTGCACAGAAGATGCTTTTGTTGTGGTGAAATGGGTGGACGCATGTGGACGCTATCTTTGCTGGTATCATTTGCATTCGTTTGCTTTTTGATTTTGCAACCACCTGCACACAGACGAAGGGCCAGTGACGTTTCATTCAGTGTCTCCAATTCTAAATTACGTTGTTTAAGGTCAATGATTTTCTGTTTGGGGATGTTTGGGGTCTATAGGCCACAACGCCACAACGCCAATGAATGTGTCTAGAGGATTCTGAAGGAGCAAATGAGGTTTTGGAAGCACCTCCGGCGGGACCTGAGGAAAAATCAAGCCACTTTACATCCAGCTACTTTCGGTGGAGAAAACGCATGATATATTGCAAAGAGCAGGGGAAACTGTCAAGACTCAAGATCCCACACAGCGACAAATCCCTTCACGACCAAAATCATCAAATCATGCACAAAAAGAATATCGAGCAAGCTGGGTCCTGAACTCCCAAGTTTAGCAAGGCTGCCGCCGAGTGTGAATCACGGATGGCATATCTCACTGTCAATTGCATATCTCAGTGTGAAACTTGAATGGAAGGACCTGTTCTGAAGATTTCCGAAGAGAGTCCATTTAGCTTTTCTGCATGTAGGAAGTTGCTTCGTGCCAACCACGGCAAATCACTTGCTGCATCCAAGGTCAGCCTTGCCCAGGAGAAGAAGCAAGGAGCAGCATAATGGAGCTCACACTTGGGATGACTCACAGGTTCTTGGGTTCGTTTCCGAATTGGTGATTGGCCGTAGGCAATCACAAATGCATATTGATTGCATCACCAACAAATCATTGCATCCTTACCAACAAATGGGGATAAAGTTCGTGGGCGATAACAAGGACCACGGAGTAAACCAGCAACACATGAAGGGAAACGGCAATAATTTTTGAGTGCCTGGAAAAGAACCTCACTTGTTTCCGTGGTAGCATGTCTATGGCAGCTACAGCATATTTTTCATAGGCAAGTCCAAAATTTGTCCGAAGAATAGTGGAACTGCCTCTCAAAAATGCGCTCTTTCCATGTTTTCACAGTGGAACTGTTCTTACTTACCACTTCCACAGTGCTTGTTGAAAGAGTCGCCTGCGCTTGAAGCCAAAGTGCCTCCGGGTGCTGCTGTGTGGTGATGCCACCAGAGCTGCTGGAGCCCAAAATGCGCGGCTGAAAGTTGTCCAACAATGTTTTCCTTTGATTTCTTCTTGTTTGATTTACTGGGGTATATGTTCTCTTATCTCAACTCGTGTTTTATTGTTATTGGGGTTCTTCCACGGTGTAGTTCTCTTTCTTCAGCCTACTTGGCACCAACGCACTTCTAAGCAGCAAGACGAGCGTGATCACAGGGTCACCCTGTGAGGAGTCTGGGAAGATGGACGACGAGTGAGATGGTTGACAGAGGACAACGCCCCAGTTAATGTGGATTAGAGTGGCCGCGTAGGGTTCTCTGTCAGTGGGATGACAAGACATCCCACATTTGGCATGGGCGGACCTTGGTGACTGTGGCAAATGTTGTTAATGTTTGAATGTATCTGAAAACAGGTTGGACTATGTTGGACTCCCAAAAGCATCAAAGGCCTCCAACTCTGCTGGGTGAAAGCCTGGACTCTTTGCCTGGGCTTTCCCCTCGGATCCCATTCACTCAGAACTTTCAACAGGTCTCTGTGAGGAAAGTGGCAGTCACTGCCATACAGAAATTCGCCGCTGCCAACTTGGCGGGCAATCATGGTTGCCAACAAGGCGACTTTGCTGAGGCCAAACATAGCACCAGTCCTATTTCAAGTTCCTGTTTGACCCCAATGTGTTTGTTGCTTCCCACTACCAAGCATAAGCATAAATAGAATAAGAAACAGGTTTGCTCTTGGTATTTGCCTATGGCTCTTTTCGCCTTGGTTTAGACTAGCCATGCTGGCACTGTGTGGCTTTGCATCTGTCGCTTGCCAGACAAAGCTCAGGGCGCAGCGGCAAACTCTGAGAGGCAGTTTGGTTGTGACTCCGATTCGATGGCTCTGTGAAGGTCCACTGTCATCGAATGCAGAGTGTGCGTCCTTTCTACCTCAGAGAATGCCACAATGATTCACAATGCCTGTTCTGGGGCTGAAATGTCCCTGACGTGAGTGGCTTATCCCTCATGACAATGCGTCGCTTGGGAAGAAAACAATGTCTTTGAAGGCGGTTCCATTGCTTGAGTGGCTGATCAGGGTCAAATATGATTGAATCACATAAGCAAAGAATAGAGCACCATTAATAGTCATGTATAGTAATAGGCATCAATCAACCGTCCATTTTTGGGGTACCTGTATATTATGTACCTGTATCAAAAAAAGAACCATCATCACAGGCTTGGCAGGGCAAGTTGTTAAGGCCAGGTGCAGGGAGCAGTCACCACACAGTTTTCATTGTTCCACCCGCAGGGCTATGAGATGCCGAGGCTGGAAGGGGCCGGCCGGCCATGAACCACGAAGCTTCAGCCAAAGCTCAAGATCTGACAGAAAACATGGATGTACCAGGTACATATAGGTGCATGCTTTATAGATAGTTATTTATGTGTGGATAGATGGTCCCGTGTTCCGTGTTGGTACCCC
>VSDK01000429.1:178259-198295 GCA_009767595.1 Symbiodinium kawagutii
TTCCCTACTTCCTGAGGGTTTTACCAAACGCCTTGCTGATTTGGCGGTGCAGAAGTATCACCAGTTTCTCAATCAAAGTGCATGAGCGGCGCAAAGATGGACAATGTCCTGATGACGGATCAAGATCAGTCTTTTTAGAGATTATAAGGTACAAACAAGTCTAAGAGTATCTTTGGACGGTGGCCACTAGAGCCTTCTGGTCTACTATTCGTCCCGATGGAAGCAGAGTTTCGATATGCTAAAGATGCTTGTGGCACTGCATGCTGGATTGCTTTGCCAGTCTTGGAATCGCAGCCATGCACTTCTGAGGTTCAGCAAAAAGTTTTCTGGCATTGACCCCAATGACCTCAACGATAAGCAGCTTGGAGTTGTGAGCCGCTTGGGTCCTCCAAAGATTGGCGTGGCAATACATGGGGTCGGTGTTGAATACGGAACATCCAAAGGAGCAGCCGAAGTCGTTGGTGGATTCTCAGGGACCCTCAAAAGGAAAACGTGCTGCAACTGCAAGCTAACCAACACGCTGGCTTCTCTTTACATGAACACTCTTGCCAGTCACTTGCTGGACTCTGCTTTCAGCTACATGAGCTTGTACGTCTTCTTTTTCTCTTCCGTTTTGTCCTGCTCTGGACTTGCATGTGTCTTCCTTTTTTGTCCTTTTCTTCCGGGGCATTGCTGCCGGAGTGCGCTGCAAGAGCATCATTTCGAGTAACAGATTCTCACTCCAAGAGTGGAACCAGTTTCTCAGAGTCCTGGATCCTTCTCATCATTTGGGCCGTTGTCCTTTTTCTTTTCCCCGTTCCTTCCCTGAAGGGATACTGAGCTCTCGTGCGATGGAAGTGGGAATCGGGCTGGCTTATCAGCTAATCAATGATGTGCACAGTTCATCAGGCCAAGTACTTTTGAACCCGACCCAAAGAGCTTACAGTAAATGTAATACATTTTGATTCAGCTTGTTCATGTACATTGTTCTGTAATCAAGCACAACCAATGACTAAAGTTAAATTGACAGAATTGAATTCATGTGTCGAGACCATATCGGATCATATCGGCAATAGTTTCAAATCCCTTCTTTTCAGAAATGCCACCAACGTGAAATTCAATTCGAGGAATCCTGATCCATCGAAGACCACCATGAATCCAGTTGGTCGGCCATGGCACCGAGGTTTTTTGGATTCCAATCCACCCAGGCTGATCGCCTCCATTCTGATGACATTCGAAAGTGGCCGGTCCCTGGCCTTCACTTAGAGTGGTTGATGGTGGAGCTGGGGGTCCCGGTGTTCGAAAGGTTGGGATTGTTATCACCGGCCGCAGTGGTGGGATAGGAGTCGTGAAAACATAAGTCTTGCTAAGTTGTTTCATTTGTTCAGTTTAGTGTGTTTAAATACGGGGCACTGTGGTCAAGGCTGCTTTGTTCGTATGTTGTCACGGCAAGGGTTTGCTGAGCGTGGCAAGAGTACTGAGGAGATGTACCGAGACTCAGAGGACTTCAAGATCCTTACCAGAGAAGCTTGGCGGAGAAATCCAAGCAGCTTTAGTGCAGATATGTGCAGATGCTATTGGAGCACATCACCCACGACAGTCTACCCTTGAAAAACATGTGATTACCAAAGTCAAGTGAAACCAGGTGTCCATAGAATCAGGGCCTCAAATTGGAATGTCAGATGCGGGGCTTCACTTCTGCTACCAGATGAACACCAATGTGATGTTTGCTGCTCGTTGGAAGTGGAGGTGTGCTCAAAGCTGACGTCCGACCAATGCAACTCAAAGCTCCAGCCAATAGGGGCCCAGGGGCCCTTGTCCACTGCTCAACGCTTCAAGGTCATGAAAGGTGCCCTGCTCGGCTTTCTGGATCGCACTGGTGCATCCTTGCCAAAGGGACAGGTGATGCGGTGGGGCCGCCGTGCAGTCGAATCTCATTCAAGATGCAACGAAGAAGTAGATGGACAGCTTTTAATCACTGCTGAAGCACCGTGGCTATGGACATACAGTGCAAAATATTTAGTAAAGTAGATTATGTGATATTGTACATGTTTTTCTTAGATAGAACAACATGCATCTTCTCTCCTTCGCTTTGTCTCTCCCGCTCTCTGCCGCTCACTGTACATGCTCCAACTTCAGAGATTTGTCTTCACTTTGTCCTGACAGCCCAGAGCTAAACCACTTGGCACAGAACTCACTTTGTCGCAGGGAGATGACTACGGGCTCGTGCTGCTATGGCTATGCATTAATGAACAATGATCTGACGTTGATGGCACCGAGCTCTATTTTTTGTTTTCAATAGTGGTACCTTGCATTGTCGAAAGACGGTGACTCCATAGGTAATCAGCGGAGGGCAAAACTTGACAAGAGCAGTGAACCTCAACTGGCAACAAGTTGTGAAATTCCAGTGAACCTCAGTTGTGAATGGTTTCCCAAGTGCATTGGAGATGCTCTTGTTGACCACGACGGCGACCACGAAAGTTTCGCCATTCCAACTGAGGCTTTGGGCCGCTGTGTATCCTGGCAATGGTGGACGACATGGGCAGCTTGGATTCCATGGCACGAGGTCACCGGAGCGATGCAAGTAGCGTTCCCTCTCTTGTTTCAGCAGGGCCTTGCTTCTGCCGCGGCAGTGAGGAATTTGGATCATCTCAAGGTATAGGTATCCAGGATTATCCAATGTAAATATTGCAGTCAAAATATACACTGATACCTTGAGATGATCCAAATTTACCTGGATAGACTACATAAAAAGCTCCAGATTTTTTATCCTCAGAAACCTGTCGTTGTTGGGCAGATCTGCACGTACCAAGGTACCATGTCCACCAGGGTTCTGCCAGCAGCTGCGTCTTATATGCGCGGGTGGCAGGCTCCTGGCAGTGGTGGCGGAATATATGTTGATATATATTTATATCTATCTATCTATCTATCTATCTATCTATCTATCTATCTATCTATCTATCTACAGAATTATACAGATATGTATCAGCGCAAGTACGCTCAATGCTGCCTTGCTTCAAGGTGCCTCAACCCCCATCAGCTTCATCGACCCACGTGGTGCGCCGCCTGTGGAGGCGGTGGGCCCATGCAGCATCAAGATACGTGAAGCACCTGGTGCGTGGGGGAAATCCATGGTAGGAACGAGTTTTTCGCCCCTGATGAACCAACCATCAACCAACCAGTAGCAAACCATTGTCAACAATTCGCAAACAATCTTTGATCATTACTCAACCAAACCTGGAGAGTCAGCACCCAGCAGTCATGGTGCACTTGTTGTTCCCAGATTCTCTAGCTGTCAGGACTACGAGCAATACGAGAAGGAGCTGCTGGGAATCTGCTGGGAATCTGCTGGGAAATCGCTTCGTCAGCCAAGCCTGGCTTTCGTTTCTTGTGTACATGTGACCAGTGCAACTTGACGTGCGACATTGTATGCTGTGAAGTTTGTGGCAGGAGAGGGACTTTGAGCCAAAGGCGCCCTTTCATCACAACGATACTTGGATGTGTCGATAGATGTATTTTCTCAGTGAAACATATTCGCATGCAGGACGAAGTTTGGAATCTGCTGAGAGCTGTGCTTTGTGAGTTGTTCACCATGATAAATGAGTGAGTCGCTCAATCGGCGAGGGAATTAGAATTGGAATGAATTGGATATAGACCCTATGTAGTCTCTTCGATGTGCCGAGTTCAAAAAGATCCAAACCTATGCTCCAAGATTGGCAAACAGAAGACATCAGATTCCAGGCATAACGCACGCTTCCAAGGAGTACTTTTTTCCGCGTGAAGGAGATCTCGTTTGTTTCCCCTCGTGGTGTCTTGTCAAGTGCGTGTGCCATTGCCAAATCTGGCGGAAAGACTTTGTGACCTGTGCACTGGAACGTAGTTCGGTCTTTGCAAAGAATCTTTATGAAGTGCTAGTGGCTAGATGTGGCTACTGAATTTAGTTGCAGTTTGCTGTAACAACACTACGATTGTTACACAGGGTGGATGGAATTTTTGCACCATACAAGATGGTTTGATCATGGCATCCATGGACTTGGAAGGCGAGTCATTGATATCCCCCATGTGTTCCAATGATGGGTCAGGTTGGGCCCGGAGTGACTGGGGGTTGATAATGTGCCGGGGATAACCGGGGATGTGGTTGTTGGCTCAAGTGTTCTGACTGGCTTGTAGAGAACTGTGGATGTTGGTTTCCACATGGCATGCAGCAACGATGGCTGAGCCATCATCAGGTGCCCAGCTGATTGAAATTCATGTGGTTTGTTTGAATGGTAAGGATGCATCGTCAGCCTCTGCCCTTCCACATTGGGAAGGGAAGTGATTCAGATAGTTTAAAGGGAGCTTTTGCCAAGGAGAGCGATCCCTTTAAGGATCATGTCTAGCAACCCAAACCAACCCAATCCACTGACCTTCTCGACATTTCTCGGCCCAGGTTGGTGCACAATGTGCCCTCCCATTGGGAATCTGAAACCCGGGTGGCTTTTGCAGCCAACCTGCAAGGTGCGGGGAGGAAGGGGGGAACATGTTGACTGCACCTGTCCAGACGGGTTGCTCACTGACACTCGAGCAACACGGGACACTGTTTCATGAAAGCTCAACGAGACGAGGTTGCACCATAGCCATTTCAGGAAAACGTCTTTTTCTAGAATGTCGGAGATGGAGAGTCAACCATTCACATCCATCCATTCAAGATCATTCAAGTATATTTCCATATACTCCCATGATACTCAACACTGGCTACGGTGCATCTTGGGAACCCAATGTTGACGTTCCTCTGCGAGGTCAAGGGGCCTGGGACAGCTGGTTCCACACCTCCATTGCCTGGACGTAGCCGTGGAGATCCATGGCAGCAATGCTTTGGCGGATCCAAACATGCTGCAATCATCTCGGATCCATATGGATCTATGCGGATCTATGTCTTTTCTAGGTGATGATGATTGTTTCTTTCTTGCACTATGGCAGCACATTGATGACCTGGATCAATAGTTCCTTGGTTTTCGAAAGGGGCGGGCTTTCCAGATGAATGAGGCATGTGCAGGTGAAATACTTGTTCTTTGACTGTCAGGGTTGTTCTTTGCATCTCTCCTTACCCCATCCTTCAAGCGTAGTCTTCATGCGCATAGCTGTCCAAACTGGCATGACACCTGGTAGCTCTGCCTTCCTGAAGGGCTCGCAGCCATCGCTGCTAGGCTTTTGTCACGGTGGAGGACCTCACCGTCCTCCGCAAGCCAGAGACAAAAGTTCGCCCTCGCGGAAGTTTGGAGACGAAAAATGAGTTTCTTATCACAGGGGAACCGTTTCCACATGTTTCCACTGTTTCCAGCACTTTGTTTCTTCTGACAACGAAGAAAAAGCACCTTTTGTAGGTGTCGCAAAATCTGCTTTGACTCAGGAATGCTGTTTGCACCATCGTGCCCTTTTGTTCTCAAATTAGCCGCGTAAAGATGGTGACATGAGTTGCAGATCTTTGCAGGTACTTTCCACCATGCCTTCATGAAAAGCTCGCAACATTCAGAGCTGACTCTGACCCAAATAGTATCGCTGACGTCTTTCGTGGACACGTCGCATGTTGACAGGTGTTGGCACACGTTGGCACGAAACCTTACAGAGGTAAAAGCTTTTTGCCACTTTCCAGCGATTTTCGTCACGCTGTACACACCGTTGTCGCCGTTGCCATGGCTACACCCGCCACGGGTTTGGCACCGCTCCAGCCAAGGCTTCACTGATTAGCGGAGAGGATCACAAGAGTCTAAGACGTGTCTCAAGAATTAGACAAAGATACGAAAAAATAATATGTATATATGATTACATGTAGTTACTGTATTTGTTTAAATACGTTTTAGATATTAACACATTGCAACTATGCATACATGGAAATGCGGTACATACATGAATTAGATACATACAAATATGCGGCTATATATATATATTTACATTTATATTATGCAGATTATACATCATATATGTATGTATAGACATGTCGTTCTTGTTTGAAGGTGGGTTGCTTGTTGGATGGTCCACCGTGAAAGCTTCGCCAGTTCTGGACTGGAGAAAGCTCGCAGTACTCCGGTGGCTGTGATCCATGAGGCTCTCAGGGTTCGAGTTCGACTGATGAGGGATGGACATCCAGGCTATTGACGGTATTGCCGTCGTAGGGGACTATGTGTCTGTGATTCTTTATGTAGCTAGTGTTGCCTAAGTAGAGATTGAATGGGATCGTGTTGTGTTGTGGCGGAACATCCTTAGCTTCCTCTTCAGGAACCCGAGAAGCCCCTTGTGCGGGCTCGTACGTTGTCAATTGTGTCGACGGAATCTTGTCTTGCAAATTGGATGTGAGAAAGGAAGGCAAGTGAAGTCTGGTCTGAGCCTGGAAGAGGTGTCATTTTGACACAGCTGACAGGAAATCATTGATTGGTGTGATGAGGAGGGATAGCCCCAACAGTACATGGACAGGCTGCCGAATCATCCCAGTAATATCGACTGGTAATAGACAGTAGCTTCAAGCGGAGTCTTTTGCACAAAGCTTTTTTTCATGAGTCGTGCTTCGGTCACAACCCAGGACAGCTCCACGCCCGCATCTGGACCTGCAAAAGAGGATTGGGGAGGAACAATGGCAAACGGAAGCAAATGAAAATAAATGAACCCAGCGACCCTCCATTGCCTCACAGGGATTGGTTTTAGTGAAGAAGCTAAGGACTTCAGCATCTTGAAGTCTTTGTCTTTGGGACATAGCTTGGGACAGTCTGATAGCTTGGGCTGACCACCTCCACCTCCATGCCCTGCCCTGGCGACAGTTGTGAGGCCTTGTCTCCACAGTCCACACCTTTTCAGTCCCCAGTGTCGGTCGCTGGGCAGCATGAGGGAATCCCAAACCGGGTTTGAGTGTCCAGCTGTGGATGTCCATGGATGTCCATGGACAAATGTGTGGACAAATGTGGATGTCTATGGATGTCCAGTTGTCGAATGGTCGCTCTTTCGTTCCAAGTTTCACTATTGAACATCTCCCTGTGCAAACCTCAAGGAAGGTGCTGGCTTTTGGACGCCTCAATCCTCTGCTGCATCTAAACTGCACTTTGGGAGAAACCAGTGCGATGCAGCTGTGTTGGATCATCCCAGTGTCCCACAAGCATTGCGCTGACATCAAGGTCTCTGAGTTTTCGACGGGTTTTCCTCCTGGATTCATTCCTGGTGATGCGCTCAGAATACAAACAAGACGGACATGAAAATGTTGACTTGGAATCCTTACGAGCAACTTTCTACATCTTTCCACCCTCCAGTTTCAAATCTTTTCAAGTGAAGCCACGACTATTGTGACTTTCAAGTGACTCCAATTTCAACATTTTTCAACTGATGACTAGAGTCACCTGTATCAACCCTTAGCCCTTGTGATCTTGGTGACTTGAGACCTGGGACAGGTGAACCCGTGCTGGGCCCACTCCCGCGCAGCATGTCGCTGGTCTCCAACGGCTCCACCGTAACGCTGCAGCGCTCATCATCCATCACTGCCGGGCGTCCGTATCCTCCTGGACTGGGATGGACGCCGCAGGTGACGCCACATGATGAAGGCTGAGCGGCTGTGCTGGGATCATCATCATCACCACCACCACCATCGTCTTGTATCACCCGAAAAAATCACGTGTCAAAGCAGAGGTTGGAAGGAATACTGGAATCAAAGCTGTTGCAAGTTCTTATCTTGGAATTGAAATCAGCATACGAGGCCTGGGACGAGCCCTGGGGTTCCATTGGTTCAGCTGCGTGTCCAGGTTTACAGCGCAAGATGTCCTTTGGTTTTTCGCTGGAGGAGCCCAAGTTAAAGCACCTGGGCACAGTCAGGAAAGGCAGCATCACTCATGGATCGTTTTGCACACCTGGTTGCTGCTACATGTTATTTTGCTTGCTGTTTGCCCCAAGTATGGATTAACATTATTGCCAAGCAATGAGGTAAGCCATGTTACCTCCTCAAAACTCATGGGCGAAACCATGATGGTCGGAGATTCTTCTCTGTCTATGTTGGTCATGCCCCTCCAAGAGTCTCCGGTTTGTGCGCTGCTCCCTATTTCAGGCGAACTTCAACGGACCTGGATGCAGTCTTGGAGGCTCAAATACAGGCCAGTAGAAAGCCCTTGCACTTCCACGACTGGATTCAAGCTTTTTTCCCAGAAGCGACTTGAATAAGTCTGGTACATTCTGGTACTCGACATCAAGGATTTTCAAGGGGTCACTATCTCTCTGGAGTTTTGTACGAGTAGCTTCTACAACGCTTTTCAAAGCGGGCAAACTACCGGTGCAGGTTGGCTGCAATGGATTCAGAACGTAAGAACTACATTCCCAGAGAGAGTGGGCTAGGTTCCTGACAAGGAATTTCTAAGTAGATTTTGTTCAAGCAGAAACCAACCCCTTGCCCGCAGGATCACTACTTCAGCCGAGAACTGCTTCTATTCTATGCTGGTGCCATGGGTGAGAACGCTGCTGCTGACCCAGCCGACGTTGGCTTCTTATGGCCAAAGCCAGGTTTTTTCCGCGCCTGGCCAGCCAAGACTGTTCACTGGGTGCATACTGCGCATACTGGATGAAATTGCACGAATTTGCCATATCTTTTGCCATATCTTGGGTGGGATCTGGTGGGTTTGCATGGCTTGTTGCTACTTGTTTTCTTGGCAAACAATTGTATCGTTGTGGTACTCGCATGGATGGGCATGCAGGAAAACATGTTGCAACGATGGACCCGTGGACGCTTACCCTTGTGAAATTCTATTCTTTTGTTGGGTGTGAATCTGAAACTCATTAAACGGGATACATGACATCGATCATCAACCATCAACACCACATATCAACATATCAGCTTGTTCTTCAGCGATTCTTTCCCTCAGGAATGCAACATATGGAGCCTGAAAAGCCTGCAAAGCCTGAAAAGCCTGCAAAGCCTGAGAAGACCAAGATGGAGAATCCAACCAAGGCGGCTGTGATGAGCCTCACAAATAGTCAAAGCAAGGCAACATATGGCAAGAAGACCGTGTATTTGAGCAAAATAAGGCAAGTAATTGGTTCTTTCATGTTCTTTCATATAGCTAATGTGAAGTCGCAAAGAGGCGCAACAATGAAATACATAAGAATGTCACACACACACATGTGTGTATGTGAAAATATGTAAACATATGTATATGTATTCATTTACACAAAGGTATGCGCAAAGGTATGCGCATACATCGTTCATGCGTTTACATGTTTGATAGTTTTGCATCGTATTGCTTCTTCTTGTGCCCTTTTTTGGCATGTCAGTGTTCTTATTGGCTGCCTCTGCCAAATGGCAGAGAGGTTCTGCTGAGCAAATGTGTAGGCACTGCAAGCGAATCTCTATATTTGTTGAATCGATCTGATTCTTGTGCTTTCAAATACATAGGCCTGCCAGACTGTTTCTTTCTTTTTCGTATCACAGCTAGCTCTATGTGTATGATGTTTATGCCGACATGCGCTGGGTGCTGCACATATAGAGACAGATAGACAGGCAGATAGATCATTCTAGATAGACAAATGTCTCTATACCGACCTTGTCAACACAGGTAACACATGGTAACACTGTCTACATTCAAAACGCATGGCAGAGTTGGCTTCTGGAATGGCTTGCCCAGGAACCCAAGGAGCAGACCAAGAAGCCAAAGGCCAAGGCTGAGCCGAAAGTACCTGTTGGTGCACCACCAGCGCCACCACCACCGAAGGCCAGGCTGAGATTTGTCTCAGCATCTGCAGTGAGTTGAAGGGAAGGGAGTTCTATGGAGTTCCAGCCCCGAAAATGCTTGGGAAAATTGACGCTTCCCAAAGTGAAGCACGAGGGAAGCACATACCACTGGCCCAAATGGAAGATTCCGCTGGGAATTCACCTTGCTGTGCACCAGCTGCAGGGCCAGAAGGCGAAAGAAGGCGCGGGGTCACAATCTTCCAGGCCCAACTATATGGTTTGCTGTTCATAGACCTTTGTATAGTCACTGGGGACCAGTCCTTTGTGGCACCCTTGTGTTGCTGTGAGATTGAGAACCCTTGTGCAGTTGGAGTAGTTGAGGGATGCAGTAACATAGTATATGCACAAGCCTGCCAGCTCATGTATATTCACCTCGTATTTTTGATTCTGACGATTAGCGTAGACATGGAATTACCCACTCCCAGAGGAAACTTTCAGAATCGTTTGTAGTCTCGTATATGACCCACATCTCAATTGCACTTTGAACACCAGGAGCAGCCGGTAATGCTGGCAAGGCGTGGTCACCTGTGCCCAGGTGAATTTTCATTTGTAATATTCAGCTTTACTTGTCACCTACGTTTTGAGAGCAGAGAGATGTCAAGATGATCATAGTCCGAGAATCAATCAACTTGGTGGGACCATCAATGATTTTAGGCCTCAAGCCTTCAGTTAGCTTGGTGCTAAGAGTCTAAAGACAAGATGTGCAACTAAAACCCAGATCGGATTTCTTTGCTTGTAAATGAGCACAAGAGCTGCTGGAAAGGTTATGCGTTGTTTCACTCTAGCTCTGTAACCCATGGATTACTTAATTAGTGTGAATCAGGCACGATTGGTCGGCTTTTTAATTGCTTGCATAGATAGTATCAGACAGCGAATATTGGCGGCGCGCTGCCACGAAAACCGCTAACACAGTAAGGATTGGACGAAGGTTTGCAACAAACCCCAGGGTCGAAGGTGATTGCAGAACAAAGGTTTGCGCAGAGAAGCCAGGCAGACAAGCCAGGCAGACAGAAGTCTATATTTTGAACTGACCTCTGTAGATATGTTGGATGGGGGATAATCGGAGGGTCACTTGAACACTTGTCTTGTGTTGGCCTTGTTGGGCCTGATTGGGGCTGGTCCTACTTTTGGCCCTGTTGCGCGCATTTTGAACAGAATTGTTGCAGCCATGTTGGGTTCACATTGACCCTGCTTGCTTATGTTGGGCAAGATTCTACGCCAGTTTCTGGGGCTGCTTGGCAAATTTGCGCTTAACAAATACTTCTAAATACCTTGGAAAAAACACCATTTTTGTTCCATCATTCAAAAGTTATATCCAACCTTGTGCTGGATTCGGTGTGAGTTTTAGACTCATCAACTTACTGTATGGGAGTCAGCTCTCGAAGATCGAAAGATTATAAGGTCGACAAAACTTACCCCATGCCAAAGCCTGGCTTAGCTATTAGCTTTGGTGATTGCCACCGTTGCGCGGTGCTTGGGAAGAAGATTTGGCACCTTCGGTGTGGGCGCAACAGTTGGGACATCATGAAATTGCAAGCATGCAATTATGGCTTTCCCTAAGCCCCACATTTGGTGTTGACGCTCAGATTTGCAGGGCACGGGCACCCATGGCTGGAAAGGCTATGGCAAGGGCCAAGGCGAGATGTGCAGTAGATCAGGGGCTGGACCTAAAAGCGATCCAATTGCAAGACTGATCCGTTGACATCGGGTGACACCTTCCTGCAAACAGTTTGACATTCACAGCTGCTGTCATGACTTTGCACCAATTCACCACTCTTAGGGTTCGAGGCTTTGAGTTTGCGCTTGAAGGCTGGGCCCCTGGATGGCAACAAGGATGGTCAAAGGGCTGGTCCGGCTGGGAGGATTGGGGATGGTGACGCCAAGTGTCATTCTCCGCCTCCTGGATGCCTGGCACGGGGTGGCGCCCTGAGCCAGTGGATATTTTAAGCCGCAGGTAGACTTCGCACAAGTTGCCTGTGGAAGCTGCGATCACTCAGCAGGTTGGGACCCTGACCCCCAATCAGCTGATCGCTCCGAGCTACCTGGGAGATTTGTACAGGCTCGTGGACATCCAACAGAGTCGGAACAGGGTCTGGGTCACTTTCGGCTGCCAACCTTTCAGTGTTGACCAAAAACTCTAGGATCCGAAGACCCAGCCCCTTGGATTGGCCCATGTTGGATGGCAACCTCTCCCGGAAGTTCGGTGGTCACAGACCGGCGCCCAGAGGGTCGACGAAATGTTGGGAGGCGCCCATTCTTTGTTGCGGACGGCTTGGGGATTCATGTGTGCACATGCCCTAGGCTTCCCAGACCATCAAGTAGGACCAAGTAGGACTAGTCGGATCTGCAGAACTTAATGGAGGCTTCGTGCACTCGGGAAGACCAGTTGGGCAACACAAGAGGTTTGGGCCCACCCTGATAATAACCAGCTGCAACAAGCTGCAACGTGATGTCACCAGTATGTCACCAGTATGGTTGATGGATGTTGATGGTTCATGTCTGTTCATGTTGACGCTTGAAGCAGCTGCACATAGCTAACATTGGGGCCTAGGACCTGCCGATTGTCACAGCCTCACCACTGCGACCTTGGCTCAAGTCGCAGAGTTGCGGCCACGTGACGGCGGCATGGCACACAAGGTGACGCCTTGGGGCGTTTTTCATCGTTGCCAAGACCTTTACATGAGATTGATGAACAGAATGAATATACTGCATAGATATTGTACCAGTAGTACCGCACAAGGCGGTGGCGGAAGTTTCCAAGATAGGAGCACTATAGGAGTGTGCAATTGTGGTTGCGACGATTGATTGTCCGAGGGATCCGAGAACTGAACATCACTTGGGCCTGACTTCCTACCAATGTGAGCATCGATCTGGCCACTTGACTGGCAGCCTATCTGTCTAGCTATCTTTCTATCAGTGGATCAGTTTTCTTTCTGTCTGTCTGACTGTCTATCTATCTATCTATCTGATGATCTATTCGTTTATCTATCTGCCTATGTACTTGCCTTTCTATCTACCTCACTATCTATCTCGTCATCTTTCTGTCTATGTATCTATCTATCTACCTGTCCATCTATCTATTTATCTATCTGCCTATCTATCTATCTGTCTATCTATCTACCGAATTATTTGTCTGATCATCTATGTGTCCATCTGTCTATCTTTCTGTCTATCTACCTGACTATCTATCTACTTTTCTATCTGACTCTCGTTTCGTCTACCTATCTGTCTATCTATCGACCCATCTAGCCATCTGAATCTGGCTATCCAATTGTCTGTCTATTCCATCTATCTATTCTAGCTATTCTATCTATCTATCTATCCATCCATCTATCTATCCATCTATTCATCCATCGATGCATCTATGTCTCTGACTATGCATCTAGCCACCCATGGATCTGACTATCTGCTTGTCCATCTATCTGGCTACCTCTTTGTCTAGCCATCTTTCGTCTATCTATTCATTTACCTTCCAAATGTGCTTCGATCATGAAGTGTTTTGCATCTAGGTGTTTGGCCACTTTTGATAATTGGACCTTGCAAAGGTGTTCCGATCATCAAGTGTTTTGCTACTTTTGACCTGCAAATGTGCTTGGCGCGCAAGCGTTGTGCACATTTTGGCCACATAAATCACGAAAAGTGACGCGAAACGCAAGTGTTTTCCTACTTTTGTCTCCTGTGTTCAAAAAGTGTCAAAACGTGCTGTGTTTTGACACATTTGCTTCAAAATGTGCTTCTCGCCCTGGCCGCGTGCACTTTTTCGGACATGCAACTTTCAAAACTTGTTAAAAACCACGAGTTTTTGCGACTTCGGACGTGAGAATGTGCTTCGCGCGCAGGCGGCGTGCCAATTTTCATGATCATATGACATCTCCGAAAAGTGGCCCGAAACGCTAGTAAAATTGCAGTTTTTATTTTGGTACAAGATTTTATCTTAAAAATTTGCTTCGCGCGCAGGCAGCGTGCCAGTTTTGAGAATCATGAGTCATCAAAAGTGCTCCGAACATGTAGTGTTTTGACGATTTTGACTTCCAAATGTGCTTCGCGCCTAGGTTTTTTCACGATTTTGCAAGTTGCAACTTCCAAAAGTGCTCCGAGGCTGACATGTTTTTACGATTTTGACTTCCAAATGTGCTTCGCGCCTAGGTTTTTTCACGATTTTGCAAGTTGCAACTTCCAAAAATGCTCCGAACCTGACATGTTTTTACGATTTTGACTTCCAAATGTGCTTCGCGCCTAGGGTTTTTAACGATTTTGCAAGTTGCATCTCCCAAAAGTGCTCCGAGGCTGACATGTTTTTACGATTTTGACTTCCAAATGTGCTTCGCGCCTAGGTTTTTTCACGATTTTTGCACACACCTTTCGCCGCAGTGCTCCGCACCCGCCGCTTTAGCGAGGTACCCTTCTGGACCCTCATGATGCACGAAACCTTGCAAAACACAGCATTTCGCGACTTTCCTAACATTTTTTGCGCGCTCGTGCTCTCATCTTTCGCACATCTGCATAAGCGATCTACCCTAGCTGAGTTGTCCATTTGTCGGAAGTTAGACTTCTAAACTTCCTTCGATTAATATGAATGTGTATACAGTGTATGTATATATATATATATGTGTAACTTTTAGTAATATGTGTAACTACTCATAGTAGTAGAAACATATTTTAGTTTTTCCGTTTTTGTTTGAATAAGGGCCAGTATACTTTTTGTTGGGCTGTTCGCAAAAGGTGGTTCCTCATACCATCCAGAGAGGTACATTTTCCAAAGAAATCCAAGGTGGGGACATACCTGACCTGTTTTGGATACACCAACACACACACACACACATATATATATATAGATATATATATATAGATATATATATATATACATGTAGATATAGATGTGTATGCACGCAGCTTTCTCTTTGGGTTTTTCTCAAGTTTCTGTCTTAATTTTCATAGCTGTTTCCAGGTCATCTACCAGTCAACCGGCTACGTGGCTGCAACTTTGGATATTTGTTGCAGGCTGTAGGGGTTGCCACTGCAGCAAGCATACATGTGTACATACAAACTCATATCATACGATTAATTTTATGAACATATGTGATATATATATATATATGTGTGCAAAAAGCCTGTGCAGAAGGGTCAGGGCGTGGTACCAGTATTTTTATGTATTTTTTCATGCAAGAATCAAATCACATTCTGGCAGTGGTGGCAAACCACCTGGTGGTAAGTGGTGGCACCCATTTTCTCACTTCGCTTCATGCTTAGCAGCCGCCTTCGGTGAGTGGAAACATAGTATTTCTGCAATATGTGATGCTTCTTGTATGTCCAATCCAGAAATCTGTGACCCTGAGGCTGTTTGCCAGGCAGCACAGCTGTGAAGAGCGTCCCAGCAAACGATTTAGTGCCTTAGTATGCAATGTTCGGCCCACTCGACGTCCGGGGTTGCTGCGTGCAACATATTCGTAGGCTTGGTAAAGGAGTGAAGATGGCAGGTACAGCATCGTTGCTGCTGCTGGCACTGCTGTATACATGACATCATGACATCTCTCCCCTTTGAACTTTAAGACCGTCTAGCTGGTCCACACTCGCACACTCACACACCCACGCATCCACGACAACGGTGCTTTTGATGGAACATGATTCATACACAAGCCGCCACGAGATCCGAACGTCTCTATTCTTGCGAGAAGGAAGGAATCAACAATTATCATGTAGTTCGTGGGGCTTTGCATCAGGTATGACAACCATTCCAACAATTACAGTCTATGTCGACTACATATTGTCGGTTGATATTTTCACTAGCCGATCCGATCTCTTCTGATACAGTTTGACTCTGTTCCCCTATTTGGGCAGAGAACACACAACAGTTGTCCTTTCTTTGAATGCCTGAAATGAATGCTCTGCAAAAACTGTAGCGTATATCATTTTCAATAATGAGAAACCATCAGCAATCGTGATTAATAGTTTGCCAGCATCAATCATAATCAATCATCATCAGCGATGATTCATCGTGATGAACCATCACTAATCGTGATTAACCATCATAAAGCATAGCATTAATGATGCCTAACCATCATGATGAACCACTACTAAGCATGATTGTCAGCAATCATAGATCATGCCTAACCATCATGTGGCAACACACCCTTAGATTTCCCACCATCACCTCCTATCACCTCTGCTGGATCCACTCAGGTCCGGCTCACATACCGCACGGCATACTCCACAGGCTGGGGTTAACCTATCTGAGCTGCCCCTCTCTATAGCCTATAGCTATGAATCATCCAGGGAACTGTAATTGGATAAGAGGCCAAGGGAATTCAAATATTTCAATACCCATCCTACGATGTTCTACACATTCCAATGACTCTTCGGAACCGGGCTGGGCCGAGACTTGCTTGGCCAGGAATCGAGGAGAAAACTTCGCAGGTATTCACAACATCGGTCGCAAGGAGACCGAGATGTCTCTCTCTTGCTGTTCTTGGTGTCGTCTTTAGTGAGGTTATGTCCTACCCATTTATGTTCACATCCTTGGAGCTTCAGCAGCAAAGTGCGAGTCACCGTTCAACATTCTTCGAACAGCAAGGAGTCACCTTATATGAAGTTCCAGAAAAGCACAGCACCTTGGCGCTTGCAGTTTTGGCATGGAGATAGAACCGCTAGTGGCCCAGAAGACTGGTTCGAGCATGTTGAACACATGATGCTAAATATTGCTGTTTGGTTTCTACAACTCGTAGTGATCAATAATGTCGCAACTAATAGCAGTTGATGATATTAGCGAACACCTTGGTTTCTTTCCGAATGATCTAGCTATGTGGGTCGAAAGTAATGGGCACCCAAATGGATGGTCCCATACTGCAAGCCATCCTAAGTACAGGGAGTGGCTTCCGGTTTTTTGCTGATGCACTTGCAACTGCAAATTGGGATGGGTCCGCCCAACTAAAAGATGTGTTTTGCGAGCTCTGAAAATAAGCCAACTACGTATATTGAGAACCGTTTAACAAGATACTCTGGAACTACCGTAGGTGGACGATGAAATCAAACCCTGACCATTAAACATCACCTCCGCTCCCCCAAATTTCAATATTGAAGTGCTCGCAGAAGGTCGGCGCGAGTGGACAAAAGAAATCAAACCCCAGCTCCACCAACTCAGTGGCGCATGTTCTAACATTGAGATTTGGGGTCTGGGGTCTTTGTTTCCTTCCTTGGGTTGAGGTTTGCTTTTTTTGTCCACCCGCTGTATGTCATGTGGTGCCAGCAAAAAACTGCTTTTAGATACGTTTAGTCTAAACGTTTAATTTAGTTTCTATCTTATGACAAATGAGAACAACATGGAAAAGCAACTGCTGATCCAAATTGTTGTTTGATGTCCCAGGTTTGATCCCGATCCTGGCTGTGTCCTGGGTGGAACAGTGAACATACACATTTGTTGAATTCAGGGCTTTGACCATGCAAAGCTGACACCAATCAAACCGTTTGCTTGCAATGCTCACGGCCTTTTCGGAAACTTGAGGGTTCAACCCCCCAAGAATGTTGGGGCAAATAGTACTGGTATCAACTTGAATCAGGATGTGGCTAATGATTATGGCCATATCTGGTTATAATTAGTCCTTCTTTATTAGGAATGGTTCCCAACTAATGATTAATCTATGGCCATGTATGGTTATAGTTATAAATGCTAGTAGTAAGTAGTTGTTCATCAATAATGGTATTTCTATATAACTATAATGATGATCATGGCCCAATTATGGCTGTTCGTCATTGCTTCAAAGCTCCTGCCTGGCGACTCTGCTTGAGGCGCCACTGCTTGACTGGAGTGCAGTCAGCAGTCGCAGGGAGTTCACTCCACATCCCTTGGGAGACAACAAGGCGTGGCAAGTGGCAGAAGCGTCACTCAGACGCTCAATTTCTTGGCCAATCCTGAACAGGGATATGATTGTTCACAGAGATGACTTACAGTCTTATTGCATGTTATCGCCTCTGGTTTTCACCCCCGTGGGTTTTTCTTTTCTTAAGCGCTAAACTGGTGCCGTCCAGGTGAACGCAATGCTCGCAGCCAGCTTCAAAGCAGGATGGAAGGGGGGCGCAGCAACCAATGCTGCAGAGATACAGGAGGAGACATCCTACAAGGACGGATCCGGCGAGCGCCGGATGTGGCGAGCGACGACATGAAGGTTGCCCTCAAACTTAGCACTGACGACAACCGTCTCTGTACCATGGATATCCATGGATGTGATGATGGAATACGTTTCAAATCATCTTAGATACAGTGATTTTAGGCACCTCACTTTTGACCCGACATTTGTTTGGTGCCCATGGTGGCGACGGTACTTTGTTGATGAGGTGGTGTTTGCACTGTATGGTTAGAAGCACTTTGTTCAATCCTTTGACTAGGCATTGGATTGCTTAGCTGTGCGTTGGGACCACGCCAGAGATTACTCATTCCTGTTCGGACTCAGGAGTTCTCGTAATCCAGACCACCTTGCCCAAGACAGACTCGAGTTACGGATACGACATGTGTCAAGGTGAGCTCAAGACAAGTCATCCCACAATTACTAACGAGAACAGCCAGAATATCCAGAACATTTCACACTGTTTTGTATTTCCTAAGTGCCAAGCAGCACAAATAACTACTAGAGTGTATGTGCTGAGCATGTGCCGTTTCAGGATGCTTTTACTGGTTGCCTGGCAGCAGTTGCGGCACTGGTCACTGCAGCCTTTGTACAGCAGAAACGAGTTAGCTGTGGACTGATCATGACTGATCTGACAGAGTGAGTTGTAGTCGTCCAGTCCATCGAGAAAGTTGGAATTCTTGCTCCAGTAGGTCATACAGTTCATACACGGTCTGCTCGTATACTGTCTTCCAACAGTCCACTTCCTTTTACTCCATGCACTGCCAGTTTCTTGCTGGTTTGAGTCATATGGCATGCGGCCAAAAGTCATGGTCAAAGAATTTATATAAAACGACGTTAATGCCAATGTTGTTGCGTGCTTAACAAATTCGTTAAGTGGCGGGCCCCCCGCTAAATGCAGCAAAACATCAGCTAGGCGCTAGTGCAGCGCTAGCACCGCGCTAGCAAACTGATCTACTGGGAAAAAATGATTCAGCGATCAATTTTTCCAAAATGAAGTCGCGATTTCGCGCTAGCGTAGCGCTAGCACGGCGCTAGCAAAAGTTATATACATTTCTGGGTGTTCAGAGGACATCTCCTTAGATGACCATCCATGTTACAGCTTGTTGCATTTAGGAATTCAATTCTTATCAACTCATCATCCAAAGACAGTGACACCTCACCCTCAGACGAGTGAACAAATAGAGTGCAAAAGTCCCGCGGTAGTGTGTATTGCACCAAATGTTTACATGAAGTAGGTTTTCTCACAATTTTGCAGGGTTTCCGCAAACAATTACGCCAAGCAGCGGGCCCCCAACTAAATGAGTCTTTAACGTCATTTCTGGGAAGCAACATTTTGACCATACACCATATGTTTGGCCAAATTCCTTCTTTTTCACTATCTTTACTATTTGCTTCGCCAAATTTCTGTCCTTGACTTCTGCTTCCGAGGCTACAGAGGTGATCGTCTCAAGTCGGCCAAGATGAAGAGTGCTAAACCTAAGAATGGCCGAACCCACACCATCACAGGCAGCCGCGGTGGCGTCGCCACCAAGTGGGGCTTGTGATCACTTGGGAGAGATCAGGTTGACCTACTCTTGGTGTACAACCAGCTAACAAAAATGGGTTGTTTTTCCAATTGGTGGTTTCTCAAGTCATAGGGGCAACCCCGAATCATCCAATATCAATCATTATCGATTATAGCATAGTTGGCAATAAACGTAGCATTTTGATGCATTTTGCGGGATCCCCTATTTTCAGAAACCAACAATAATTGGATTGGTAGCGCTGGAGGATTGGATGATCCATTGCCGGACCGCGACCCCTACTGGGCCATGTCAGGCATGACCGACCTCTTAGAGACACGGCCCATGTCCCACGTGTTTGGCCTGCAAGAGGAACTGCTGAGATCTGCCGAGAATTGGGAGATGCTGAAACAATGAAGAAATGTGATCAAATTGGCAAAAGAACGGTCTAAATCTAGACATTTGGCCATTTGCTTACGTTTTCTTTACAGTGTCCAAATGATTTCAAATATACTTTTTTGCTAGCATAACATGTATTTAGATGTGTCACAGCCACGGGACGTTGGATTTGTCGTTTTTGACCAGGGATGGCAGACCAGCTGGATAACAAGTGAAAGAAATACCATGTTTTTTTGGAGAACAAAGTCATGAACGGACCATGGCAATGACCCAGGTGTGTCATGCTAATTTTCTTGCATTCCT
>VSDK01000429.1:198342-225857 GCA_009767595.1 Symbiodinium kawagutii
CATTCCTGCACTCCCTTGATGTGGGTTGGAAGAACTTGCCACATCCAAGGTCAGCTTCCATGCTCATCCACAGGATCTTGCAAAAGCAGGCTGGTCCGCATGATCAAACGGTGAGTTCCACCGATAGCATTTTCCACATTCAGACAATGTACATCAAAAAATGTGTACCTGAGTGATCCTGCGTGTATGTAGATGTAGGTCAAAATCTACCGCGAAATCTATGTTGTCTCAATCAAGCATCCCTCCTCAGGCTGAATTGCAGAGATCGCCGTGAATTTGGTTGCTTAAGGAAAGACAGTTACAACATGTTACAGCAACACTTGGAAATATTAACTCCCTCAGGGGAAAACCTGTAACTGCACAGATTTTTGCACCTTGCACTTCATCTACGCTCGGGAAGAATCTGTACCACATTGCTGAAATAGAATAGGTGCCAGTCGACTAGTTTTTTTGATGTCACAGTCTATGTCTTTCTGATTAAGACTTGCAGTTGCTTTCCAGAAGGCATAGAGGGCACAGTTGCCTCTTCCTTAGAACAAAACCATCCGTAGGCCACCATCTCCATTCTTTTCTTTGAAGGTGAGACATGGTGGGACTGTGATATGCTGAAAGTGCACACTGCACAGGTACCATCTTGCTTCCGAAGCCAAACCTTGGCTTTATTTCCAAGTGGGAAGGTCCTCCTGAGATTCTCGGCTGCAGGAAATGCTTCGGAGCCAAGTTCTTTTGGTCTAACATGAGAGTCGACAGAGAATCCATGAGAGTCCACAGTTTTTGAACCTGAGATATTGCAAGCGAGAAATGATATGACTGCACCAGCGTGTCCAGAGCAAGTCGTGTGGATGTTGCCACCTGCTACCAAGGAAGAGCAGTCTTGGCCTTGTCCGGGAAAGGTTGAAACATATCCAATCAACAACCTTGTAGTCTGGAATACTTGAAGCAGAGTCGACAAAGGAAAGAAAGACATTGGCTCGCACGGATGCTTCATGTCCTGACATGGGATGCCCACCAAAGTTCTCTCTTAAGAGGTCTATGGCATTTTTGATTTAAGAACTGTTGGTTTTGGGAGGTTTTCAGGGTAGCCACTCTTCTCTCTCTTTTGTCCAAGGCTATGTCTCAGAGTTCGGCCCCAGACGTACAAACTCGACACCTCTGATGAGTCCCTTGGTGTGTTGAGACATTGGACAAAGCCAAGCTATACTGGAGACCTTTACCCATTCCAAGCAGATCTAATCAAGAGACATAAGAGACCAAGGTTTTTAGCACCAACAGGACACTGTCAAGTGACTTCTAAAATGCTTCTGCTGTGGGGCTCGCGATCACTGACAGGAGTAGAGTTCAAGCGTTGCTTGTCCCAGGCATGGCTATGTTGGAGCTTGGCCGAACCGATGAGTTGCTTCCCCCTGATCATGAATGCTACCTGGCCACAGGATTCTCTCAACACGCAAGCTACATGCCAGAAAAGTCGTCAAATGATGTGAACGCGAGCAAGTTCGGAGGGACGGCTTCCGCTCCGCCATGCTAGGCCATGCTACACCATTGGGTGATGGTCAAAGTTTGATTCTTCTTGGTCCTCGTGTTTCAGGCATTCCTCCGGGGCAAATAGAAGGAGAGAAGAGACATTTTTGTGTCCCAAATATCTTGTAGCACTAACATGCGGCCAGGCATCTTCGACCGGTAGTCAAGGCGTGCCAAAAGGTAGTCACAACTGCAGGCAAAAGGGTGAAGTCGTTGTGCCCAAACGTATGCTAAGACTGGAAGGGGCATCAAATGGCATCAATCAGGTCCACTTTGGGTGAGAAGAGATATCCGATTTCGAAAGGAAGCAAAAGATGAATCCATGAAATTGGAGTTGTCGAGTGTTGTTGCCAGTGTGGGAGGATTTCAACATCCTTGGGCACTGTAGCATACTGTAGCTAATTTTGGATCCACTTTAAATTCAGATCACCTGATTTGGCCTTTCCAGCAGTCGTAGCACTCTTAGTAATTTTCTTGCAGTTTCTTTGATTTATCCCCCCCTCGTTGTGCAATGTTGTGACAAGAGCCAAGTCCATCTTGCTGTCTTTCCCATAGAGTTTGAAAGCGAACCAGCTCTTCAAAGAAATCCCAGGTGCTTTGGTAAGGCATATCATGGCATATCAAAACCATTTCATCAAAACACATAAAACACTTTCATTTTTTGCATTCAGTCTATCTTTCTGCCAGAAATCTTCAGGGTCGGAGACTTGGTATAACATTTCTGGTGTCCGAGGCTTCTACCGAAGACGGCTGAACTATATGAGCCCCGGACAATGAGTCGCTCTCAGGTGTGCGAAGACAAAGAGAACGGCTCTTGGGTGCCCTGCTGTGCGAAGATGTAGCACTGGGAAAGACCAACTGAACAGATGGTGCTTGATTGGTTGGTGGTTGGTGGTTTCCAACTATTTTCTCACTCTTTCTCTATGATTTGGAATGGTTGTTTGACTAATTAACATTTGTCTTAGGGTTGAAGCCACCAACCAGAAACACATGGTAACGATAACAATTGAATTCGTGAGAAGTGACATGAAGTGACTAGGATTCTTTCAATGCAACATCTGCGCAGCTGGAAGAGCCCACCAGCGATTTACAGTTTGCCTTGCTGACTGCCAAAGGCAGCCAGCTTCTGGCACGTCTTGGGAACGGTGAGCCGCTATGCTTGGTTGGACCATGTTCCCGAGGCAAAAGTAGGCCGACCTCCATTGGCCTGTTTGTGTCTCACCAGAAACTACATTGTGTGCAATGAAGTGAAGGTGGAAAGGCCGCGTTGCAGATCAGTTCTGATTTTTTGCACCCATTTATCCGCTGGAACATCAGTAAGCATTTGTTGGAACAGGGTACTCCCGAAATCGTTGCTTGTCAGACTGAAATGTTCCCACATATGAGTACACAACTAATTAATGGCAAATCAGTTTCCTTTTGATGCGGTATTGATTGTGATTCGGTGTTTGGCATGGAAAACGAGTAGGTCCGCCCCTAAAAATTCACGAGTATCAGATTTTAGATTGAGGTACGTTTCGATATGTAAAACGAGTAGGTCCGCCCCTAAAAACGAGTATATATACCACAGCATGGTTGATTTGAGATATGCGGTTTGTAGGAACGAGATGGTTTCCTACACATTATGTATTTGAACATGTAAAACGAGTTGGTTTCTTTCCCGAACGAGATCCGAAAACGACTCTACGAATTAGCGTATTAGTTTCGAACAATGATTAAGTCAGCCGCTCATATTCGTTGAAGTCGGGGACTCTGAAAACAAGCGCTTGCCATGCTACTTCCTTTGGGCAAAATTTGACCACACAAAAAAGATGTCGGCAGCCCTTTGAATGTAGAAGTGGACTGTTGGTTTCCCTTCTTGCGCCAAAACAGTTGGTTCAGCGTGCCCCAAAGCGAGAAGACAAGATGAAGCGTGTCCTGGATTCCAAGTTCTTCCCCTGTCCATCCTTCCATGGTGCAAGTGGAGTATTCAGGGCCAGCCACTCTGTTTTCAACAGCAAAGTCCAGAAATTTTCCTTGGTCGCTATACGAGACTACGCCCTCTCTGGTACAAAGTGTAACCAGCCATCATAATCACAATATACATAATATACATATATATATATAATATTTTCTCTCTCTCTCTCTCTATATATATATATATGAATATATATATATATATACATATATGTATATATTTATTATGCATACATACGGATTTGTAAGTACTGTATTCACCTGTCTCCGAATCTGTCCAAGGGACATGTCGCCTTGTCCTGTGCACTCCACTTTCTTCATGCTTTGATAGCCTCCACCAGGACCAACGACACGAAGAACCTGTGAAGCTTGAGGCAGGCTCTCTGACAGCCAGGGTTTGGAGATCCTGAGACTGGTGTGCTCCACATTCCTTGGACGTTGTTGGGTTGATGGCGGCAGAGCCGAAATTGTCATGTTGGGACCCGCCTTGCCATTTCCTCTATATTCTGGTGACCTAATGACTTAATCCCAAGGGGGATATGTTGGGTGTCTTCGTTTTTTCTCAATCAATTGTTCACTTGGCGTCCAGACCCAGGATCTTGAACCTCCCACAGCGCCACCAGAAATCGAAGGTTGGAGGGGGGGCTCCCCAGGGGGGAGCCAAGCAGGGAGGGAGCTGCATGGGTGAAGATGTGACAATGTCATCAAATGATAATTGAAATGACCCCTACCGTACTTTTGCCTTCTTGTCTAGGTCCCTCTTCAATTTCCAGGGGATGCTCAAAACTTCAACAACATGGCCAGGGTTGGTTGAAGAGTGACATTCTTCGGTTTCTTTTCATGCTGCCCAAGTAGCAGTTGGCAATTCGGAGGTCAAGTGACACGACTGCTCTTCACGTATATACAGACACGATATCCATAGGCCATCCATGTTTCTTTCTAGTGCTCTCTGTTTGACATAGGAATTGACCCGTCTGCCAAACTTTTCGACCATGAGTTCCAATACTGTTCCACCATCAGTATCCATCAGTCATCTCTCGTCAGTTGACATGGTGGTGGGTCAATATTGATCATCATTAATCATCCAAAAAAGCCGTAGATGAACATCCCAACAGTTTGACTACTTTGATCATTTTGGGGATGTGAACAGCCACTGGTACGCGACCCTTGACCCCGACCTGTTCACCCACTGATCTCCGACAGAAGTCCGTCACGAAATCAACTTTGAAGAGGTGCGCTGGGCAGATGCATGTGCTTGAAGTCGCTTCATGGGCGCAGTTGACCGATGTGATGGTTGACAGTTGCAATCGAGACATGTTATTGGCTGACCTGGTCATTAGATGAGGCTACACCAGGTTGAGCCATTTACAAGTCTATGATACCTACAGTATAGATATGTATAAATGGTATAGCGCGGACATAATCATGATGAACTAGGGCTGTTGGCTGCTCTGAGTTCAACGATTCTGAATTTGACTCTGCAAGTTGCCTGTCTCGTGGTGGGTCCCTGGTGGGTTGCTTGTTAGAAGCATTGGTCAGTCAAACACCCCAACGCTCCCAGGCTCAGGATCCCCGGAACAGAAATGACCTGAGAAGCCTGGGATTCGCTTCCATACCCATATTTTTCCCCACTTATTTGGTCTTTGGATATGATCATGAATATATGTAAGTAAACAATTTCATATGCGTGCTACGTGGTGCTAGAGATACACTGCAAAGTCTGTCACAATGCAACATATTTCAAAGTATGGCATATTTCACAGTATATATCAATTACTTAAATCACTACTTATTACGCATGAATTGATATATAAGCAAACATGTCTAATGCCTGGCAACGTTACACTTCCACCTCACGTGAAGTGTGCGGATCTCTGAGGGAGGCCTGCCAAGGAACCGTCGACCTTGGAGCAACATCAGTTGGTGGATTTATGGACGAATACCATGGGTGTCGACGCTCTCTTCCCATACTGGTAAGTTGTTCAAGATGAGATTGGTTGGCAACTCTTGGTTGGGAGGGAGCTAAGGAGCCAGGGGTATCCCTAGATCTCTTAGAAGAGAAAGTGTTCTAACCAAATGATAGGTTCGGTGAACTCTCAATTTCCATCTGAAAACCACTTGGATCGTTGTCAACTTTTCGCGAATTGACCACGAGCGATGACAACCGGCATGTCAAGCATTATCAACCAGCTCATGAACCATTGTCAACCATGATTATTAAAGAGCTTATTGACAATGGTTCATTGACTATTCAACCATCACTATTGTCAACCATTGTCAACCATTGTCAACCATGATTATTAAAGAGCTTATTGGGGTGGCGAATCATTATCAACCATTATTAACCATTATTAAGTCAACCATGAATCATTCACCATGGCTAAGGGTGGACAACTCATTTTTCCGGCTCAGGTGCCCTTTGCCGGGGCCTTTTCCGCTCGCTGTGGATCTCAGACGTCCAGTCGAGCGTCCAGTTGGATGGCCCAGACGACGTTCACCGAGCTCCAAGCGGTGAATGGGGTTGGCTGGTATGGCTATGGGTCAAGGCTTTAATCAACCAACTAATCAAGGATAATCACCAACAATAGTAGGGAAAACAAGGGTCAATGATGGGGAACTGGGGGACAGGGTTTTGACCCATAGCGGTACATTTTCAGCTGTTGATGATCTGTTAATCATGGTTGATGCATGTTGATGTGAACTAATATCAATCACGGTTAAGCATGCAGTGTGTAACAAGTTAATCACCAAAAGCAGATGGTCAGTAATTCTTCGGCTGTGGATAAACTCCACCCATTTTGCGGCAAATGAATCGTGGTGGTTTCTGCAAATTGGTAAGTCCAGTTTTTAAAGACTGCCCCCGCAATGACTTGGCCACGAACGTTGGTCATCTCAGCCATTTGCAACTGGGTTTTAGCTTCACAGTATCTTCTGATGGTTGGCGCCATGGCCCCAGGGTCAGCTGTACAGGTGGAATCCAGTCGTGGTTCGACTGGTGATTAATGCATCCACTAAAAGCATCTAATAGCTGGGGAATTCGAAAGCCACCCTCATAAAAACTCGGGTATCTTAAAAATGAGATTCTACTTTGTAGATGGGGAAAACAATATCTTGTAAATCCACATGAAACCCTAGCAGCTATTGATCATGGGAGCTTAGGAACGTGGCATTGGGGATATGATAAACATTCGTGGGAGAAACGAATCTCGAGCCGGGAATTGCTGAAGCACTGCATAAGTGTGGGTACAACATTTGCACGTCTTGAAGCAACAGACTGCTTTGGGTTTTTTTGCTCCTTTCACCACGTTTAGCCCAGACACCGCAAACATAGAAAAAAATCCTGATTGAGACCTAGTCCTTCCTAGGTGTACTTTCTACTTGTATGCATAGTCGGTCCGTGCTGGTGACTCCATGCTGGTGGGTCCAGTGGGTCGTATCCTGATTGGTTTCCATTTTCCAGAGTTGCTTCCCAGCTTTGCTGCTGGGAATATCCCATGACTCGAGCAAAGATCCCCAGTCGGAACCAATAGATGCTAACAGGATGCAACAGATGATCGCGATGATGAGTTACTAAAACTTAGGCTTCCAAAGTACGTACAGTGAATCAACAACATTCAACAATCATCTCCGATAATGTATTACTTGTAGCTTATCATGATTAGTACTGTGGTTAGTTCTATGTTTTACTTGTAGGTTGTCGTGATTAGTAGTTAATTCATCCTAATTCTAGTGTTACAAATAAACCAAACATGCCATCGCTACTAACACTAACAAGGTGAAGGGAGGTGAAGGGATCTTCAAAGGCACAGCTAAGCCGCGTGATGTCAGGCAAAGGATCCAGCCCCAACAAGGTGTCTTGGCAGCACGTGTCTGTGGTCGCATGGGGCTGTCCAGGGCTGTGGGCATTCCCCCAAACATACAAACGTGATCATTGTCAATCAGGAAACACAGGAGACGAGCAGTGGTCACTTGACACCCATGGAACTTTTGTTGCCCGCAGGCGGGGGTTCTGGGCCGACTTGGAGATTTGCATTTGCAATACCTCACAAGGCTTTCAGCAGTCTTTGGTGGACCGCAAAGAGTTCGTGATCGCGGAAACCTGTCGATTGGGAGAACTGCATGATTTTTTGCATACGCACCCTTTGCTCTTGCACGGTTCTGGTACACGTTTGCCCAACAAGGGATCTGAGGGGATATGTTGTTCTTTCTTTTCCTGTTTTCAGAGCAGTAATTATATAAACTTTCGGTATGCATATCTGACGGCCTATGGCTGCAATAGGAGTAGATCACATATGAATTGTACAATGACCACTAGAATTTAAAGGTTTAGATTTCAATTCTTGCATCACATGGTAGGTAGCGACAGACTACTCTCTTGGGAATACGGTCATACTATCCGTTGGACACTGCGTCCTTTCTAACCTGGGTCCAGGGAAGTATATTTGTATCTCTCCCAGTTCGTCCCTCTCATGTCATTGCTTGACACTGCCAATCGTATATTGGTTTGATTTGTAGGGGTGGGGGTGAGTTTGTAGCTGTCAGGATGGGAGTGCTTGGCCGCTGTACCGAGGAGGTCAAAACATCTCCATTCGGCGTTGTCAACCCTCTTGGTTGGGGGCCCAAGTAGAGTGCGCAGCAAGGCTTCAGATACCTGCTGGAAGTGTTTGATTCAAAGAAGCTTGCAATGAAACATGCCTTGGTGCGTTTTGATGTACTCACGCATCTGATCAGCCATAATGTACAAATCTCCGGCCCTGTCCGTTCTAGTCTCTCATTTTGTTACCCCGGCTTCCTTCCAATACATTGGATATACACACACACACGAATTTGTTTTTGAGTATTTTTGTGATGTATTCATATTTGTGTCAATATGTATACGTCGATACCCAGTATGTTTACATGCAGTGTATATTCTATACGCAAAGGGTTTCAGATACCACTACAAGTGCATGGTATAGCCATGGGAACAGATTGACTCGAAATGATGATGTTGAGCAAGAAAGTGCAAGGCTGAAACTGCAAACGGACTTTCAGATGTTATTCTGTAGTTGAATAAGTAAACTTAGTAATATTTAATAAGCAGATTCAATATGAAGTACTGTAATATCATTAACATCATTAGACATTAGACATAGATGATTTACTTCGCAGTCACATTGACACCAAACTTCCCAATGCGAAGGCACTGCAAAGTGCATTGGATGTTGAAGAGGGACATATTCAATCTTTGAGGGACGCAAATCATTCATGAGTGATTGGCAGATCCATATCGATAAGCCACATTTGGTGAATCGCAAGCTGTTTATGCTACACCGAAAGCATGGGACATTTTCAGTGAAGGGCCCTGGTTTCTCTCCACATCTCGTCATTGCAGGCGGCCAAACGGTGTCTTGGCAGCATGTGTCTGTGGTCGCATGGGGCTGTCCAGGGCTGTGGGCAGTCCCCCAACCATACAAACGTGATCATTGTCAATCAGGAAACAAAGGAAACGAGCAGTGGTCACTTGACACCAATAGAACTTTTGTTGCGCGCAGTAAGGGGGTTCTGGGCCGACTTGGAGATTGGCATTGCAATACATCACAAGGCTTTCAGCAGTCTTTGGTGGACCACAAAGAGTTTGTGATCGCGGAAACCTGTCGATTGGGAGAACTGCATGATTTTTTGCATACGCACCCTTTGCCCTTACACGGTTCTGGTACATGCTTGTCCCACAAGGATCCACAAGGGATCTTAGGGGACAAACTGCTCATGTTTTTTTCGTTTCAGAGCAGCATACATAAACGGTCGGTATGCATACCTGAGCGCCTTTGGAATAGGAGCAGATCACGTACAAATTGTAGAATGACCATTAAAAGGTGTAGATTGCAATTCTTTCATCACATGGTGGGTAAGGACAGACAACTCTCTTGGGAAAACTGTCATCCTGTTCGTTGGACACAGCGTCCTTTCTATCCGTCGTCCAGGGAAGTGTGTTTGTATCTCACTGGCGAATCATGATATGGGATTCTTCAAGTTCAGATTCCAAGAGTTGAAATACATTGAAATACCATCCTATTACCATCTATTACCTATTCGTTGGTTTGATTTGTTGGGGTGGGGGTGAGTTTGTAGCTGTCAGGATTGGAGTGCTTGGCGGCATTTGTATCATTTCAACCATTTCCTCTCAGTCTCAGAGTCTCATAATTTGGGGTACCAAGGTCGCAACATCTCCATTCGGCGTTGTCAACCCTCTTGGTTGGGGGCCCAAAGTGGAGTGCACAGCAAGGCTGCAGATATTTGCTGGACGTGTTTGATTAAAAGAAGCTTTAATGAAAAATGCCTTGGTGCGTTTTGCCGCCGTACTCACAGTTTTGATAAGCCATAGTGTACAAATCTCCGGCCCTGTCCAGTGTGCTACATCGACGTAATGTATGAATATGACTATATTTCTACATCTATATTTATCTCTTTGTAAATGCACATACGCGCATGTATATCTGTGTGTACGTATTTTCGGACATGCAACGAAATTTAGGCACCACTACAAGTGCATGGTATAGCAGTATGGCCATGGGAACGGATTGACTCGAAATGATGATGTTGAGCAAGAAAGTGCAAGATTGAAACTGCAAACGGACTTTCAGATTTTATTTTGTAGTTGAATAAGTAAACTTAGTAAGATTTAATAAGCAGATTTTATGTGAAGTACTGTAACATCATTAGACATTAGACATAGATGATTTACTTCGCAGTCACATTGACACCAAACTTCCCAATGCGAAGGCACTGCAAAGTGCATTGGATGTTGAAGAGGGACATATTCACTCTTTGAGGGACGCAAATCATTCATGAGTGATTGGCAGATCCATATCGATGAGCCACATTTGGTGAATTGCAAGCTGTTTATGCTACACCGGAAGCATGGGACATTTTCAGTGAAGGGCCCTGGTTTCTCTCTGCATCTCGTCATTGCAGGCGGCCAAACGGTGTCTTGGCAGCATGTGTCTATGGTCGCATGGGGCTGTCCAGGGCTGTGGGCAGTCCCCCAACCATACAAACGTGATCATTGTCAATCAGGAAACAAAGGAAACGAGCAGTGGTCACTTGACACCAACAGAACTTTTGTTGCGCGCAGTAAGGGGGTTCTGGGCCGACTTGGAGATTGCATTTGCAATACATCACAAGGCTTTCAGCAGTCTTTGGTGGACCACAAAGAGTTTGTGGCTGTAGCGCAACATGAACGGAGTGAGAAACAAGGCATTGAAGCCCTGTTTCAAAGGCAAGTAAGCCCTCAACCTTACAAATACCCCGCAAAATGACCACAAAACTTGTTACCAATGAATTTCGTAGGATTTTGATGATCTTTTCTCCAAGAGACCTTGCAAAAACATTGCAAATGCTGCAGAAGTGCCAATCGCCATGATGAAGTCCAACGAGAAAAAACACAAAAAACACATGCGGAAAAAACATCCAGCTGGATTTCTGTGCAAAGGTGTGTGTACATTTTGTGAAACCTCTCAACCATCAGTTGATGAGGGAATCTGGACGCAGAAAAAACACAACCTTGAAGAGGAGGAACACTTGAAAATGGTGGATGCCTCGTATGCAGTTAGCCATCCGTAAACTTGCCGATTATGAATCAGTTGACCAAGTTGACCATCAACCACTGACCACTGTTGGTATCGCTACAGATTTCAGCAATCCCTTGGGCCTAGGGCGTGACCCAGGCCAACGGCTGGATCCATGAGGCCAGTGAGGCCAGGAATCTTCAGCGGATGAGTAGCTTGATGGGTTGTTCTCACAGGCTGGCCAATCAGCTGTCACCAATGGCTGTTAAAACTCGGTTGATGACAAGATACATTTGGCTGGTTTGTTTGGGCATATGAGCCTGATACGACCCACTAGGTGACAGAAACTGCTCAAATGTTGAAATTAATTCGACTTGGTACCCTCATAATGGATCTTGGGAGTCTTTTTCAGGATGATGGGAATGGGAAGTGCTGTTTTTGCATGTCTGACTATTTAGGATCTAGTTTTTGAGCGGTTTGCGAGCGGTTGTGGTGATGTGTCCGAAGATGGGTACTCGACATGTCTGAGCCGTCACTCTGAGGAAGGATAATTTTGACCAGTGCAGTAGGTGAATATATTTGAACATAGTGAATCTTGATAGTTCAGTCAAAGATGTCGATGCATGAAAAAACCGAGCCATGAGCACAGCTTTACATTGTACCAGAAATATTACAGGCAAGCAGGAATATAGGCAAGCAGAACCACACTCTCACGTGCGCAAAATCATGTTCAGAAAGAATGATGAAAGCAAAGGGATACTGTAGGGTGATTATAGACATCTATAGACCAAGACATGACTTCAGACTTGAGATGTGTGGAAATCTTGATGTGGAATGTGCCAGGCCGAGCCCCAACACACAGAAGCTGAGGCAGGACAGCATAGGACAACTGGGGCGCACAGAGATTTGTCCGTTTATGATTGGATGAGTGCATACAAATTACATGCAAGGATGCATGCATACATTACAGCATCCATACAGAAACGCAGTGTATCATGCGTCGCTGGTTGCATGCAAAACACGGAGAAACTTGTCTTGTGCAGGTGGAACAGGTCCGAGAGTATGAAGCTGCAGACTCAAACGTGCTGAGATGTGCTGAAGGTTGTGCTGTGCATCAGAGTGGCGTTTGATGCAGTGTCACCATGTGTCACCATGTGTCACCATGTGTCACCATGTGTCACCATGTGTCACCACGTGTCACCTGATAACAGATCACAGAGGTGGAGGTGAAACCTACAGATTTTATGAGAGAAGAGACTTCATGACAGATGCAAAAGCTGTACCTTTTGCACAGGCAGTTTCGTGTCACTGCAAATGCCACAGAAACGCTGATTGCTATGATGACGTCAATTGGCAATTATCACAAAAACACATTGGCGGAAAAACATCGGGCTGGATGTATAATATGATAATGCATACGTATATGATTAAATATGTGAACATAGTACGGAAAGTCTCAACCATCACTTGGTAAAGGAATCTGGACGCACAGAAAAGGCAACCTGGAAGAAGAGGAGTTTTTTTTCGAATGGATCAAATGGGGGATGCCTTGTACGGAGCTAGCCATCAGTGACCGATCGATTGCCCATTATGAATCAGTGGACCATCCACCACGAACCACTGTTGGTACATGTTGGTATCCAGGTGGCGCTTATTTCGCAACAGATTTCAACAATCCCTTGGGCCGTGGGGCGTGACCCAGGCCAACGGCTCAATCCATCAGACCAGTGAGGCCAGGAATCTTCAGTGGATCAGCATTGATGGGTTGTTATCACATGTTATCAGCGGTTGGCCAATCACGCGTCACCAACGGCTATTAACAACCATGGTTGATGATCCGAGCCCCAACACACAGAAGCTGAGGCAGGACAGCATAGGACAACTGGGGCGCACAGAGATTTGTCCGTTTATGATTGGATGAGTGCATACAAATTACATGCAAGGATGCATGCATACATTACAGCATCCATACAGAAACGCAGTGTATCATGCGTCGCTGGTTGCATGCAAAACACGGAGAAACTTGTCTTGTGCAGGTGGAACAGGTCCGAGAGTATGAAGCTGCAGACTCAAACGTGCTGAGATGTGCTGAAGGTTGTGCTGTGCATCAGCGTGGCGTTTGATGCAGTGTCACCATGTGTCACCATGTGTCACCATGTGTCACCATTTGTCACCATGTGTCACCTCATAACGGATCACAGAGGTCGAGGTGAAACCTACAGATTTTATGAGAGAAGAGACTTCATGACAGATATAAAAGCTGTACTTATTGCAAAGGCAGTTTCGTGTCACTGCAAATGCCACAGAAACGCTGATCGCCATGATGAAGTCAGTTGGCAATTATCACACAGACACATTGGCGGAAAAAAATCAGTCTGGATGTATCATATGTAAATGCATATGATTGAATATGTATATAGACATATTATGGAAACTCTCAACCATCACTTGGTAAAGGAATCTGGACGCACAGAAAAGGCAACCTGGAAGAAGAGGAGTTTTTTTTCGAATGGATCAAATGGGGGATGCCTTGTACGGAGCTAGCCATCCGTGAATGATGGATTGACCATCATGAATCAGTGGACCATCCACCACGAACCACTGTTGGTACATGTTGGTATCCAGGTGGCGCTTATTTCGCAACAGATTTCAACAATCCCTTGGGCCGTGGGGCGTGACCCAGGCCAACGGCTCAATCCATCAGGCCAGTGAGGCCAGGAATCTTCAGTGGATCAGCATTGATGGGTTGTTATCACATGTTATCAGCGGTTGGCCAATCACGCGTCACCAACGGCTATTAACAACCATGGTTGATGATCAGATGCATTTGGCTGGTTTGTTTGGGCACATGAGCCTGATATGACCCACTAGGTGACAGAAACTGCTCAAATGCTGAAATTAATTCGACTTGGTACCCTCACAATGGATCTTGGGAGTCTTTTTCAGGCCGCTTGGAATGGGAAGTACTGTTTTTGCATGTCTGAATAGCTACGACCTACTTTTTGAGCGGGTTGCACCGGTTGTGGTGATGTGTCCGAAGATGGGTACTCGACATGTCTGAGCCGTCACTCTGAGGAAGGATAATTTTGACCAGTGCAGTAGGTGAATATATTTGAACATAGTGAATCTTGATAGTTCAGTCAAAGATGTCGATGCATGAAAAAACCGAGCCATGAGCACAGCTTTACATTGTACCAGAAATATTATAGGCAAGCAGGAACCACGCTCTCACGTGCGCAAAATCATGTTCAGAAAGAATGATGAAAGCAAAGGGATACTGTAGGGTGATTATAGACATCTATAGACCAAGACATGACTTCAGACTTGAGATGTGTGGAAATCTTGATGTGGAATGTGCCAGGCCGAGCCCCAACACACAGAAGCTGAGGCAGGACAGCATAGGACAACTGGGGCGCACAGAGATTTGTCCGTTTATGATTGGATGAGTGCATACAAATTACATGCAAGGATGCATGCATACATTACATGCATCCATACAGAAACGCAGTGTATCATGCGTCGCTGGTTGCATGCAAAACACGGAGAAACTTGTCTTGTGCAGGTGGAACAGGTCCGAGAGTATGAAGCTGCAGACTCAAACGTACTAAGATGTGCTGAGGGTTGTGCTGTGCATCAGAGTGGCGTTTGATGCAGTGTCACCATGTGTCACCATGTGTCACCATGTGTCACCATGTGTCACCATGTGTCACCATGTGTCACCATGTGTCACCATGTGTCACCACGTGTCACCTGATAACAGATCACAGAGGTGGAGGTGAAACCTACAGATTTTATGAGAGAAGAGACTTCATGACAGATGCAAAAGCTGTACCTTTTGCACAGGCAGTTTCGTGTCACCGCAAATGCCACAGAAACGCTGATTGCTATGATGACGTCAATTGGCAATTATCACAAAAACACATTGGCGGAAAAACATCGGGCTGGATGTATAATATGATAATGCATACGTATATGATTAAATATGTGAACATAGTACGGAAAGTCTCAACCATCACTTGGTAAAGGAATCTGGACGCACAGAAAAGGCAACCTTGAAGAGGAGTTTTTTTTCGAATGGATCAAATGGGGGATGCCTTGTACGGAGCTAGCCATCAGTGACCGGTCGAGTGCCCATTATGAATCAGTGGACCATCCACCACGAACCACTGTTGGTACATGTTGGTATCCAGGTGGCGCTTATTTCGCAACAGATTTCAACAATCCCTTGGGCCGTGGGGCGTGACCCAGGCCAACGGCTCAATCCATCAGGCCAGTGAGGCCAGGAATCTTCAGTGGATCAGCATTGATGGGTTGTTATCACATGTTATCAGCGGTTGGCCAATCACGCGTCACCAACGGCTATTAACAACCATGGTTGATGATCAGATGCATTTGGCTGGTTTGTTTGGGCACATGAGCCTGATATGACCCACTAGGGGACAGAAACTGCTCAAATGTTGAAATTAATTCGACCTGGTATCCTCATAATGGATCTTGGGAGTCTTTTTCAGGATGATGGGAATGGGAAGTGCTGTTTTTGCATGTCTGACTATTTAGGATCTAGTTTTTGAGCGGTTTGCGAGCGGTTGTGGTGATGTGTCCGAAGATGGGTGCTCGACATGTCTGAGCCGTCACTCTGAGGAAGGATGATTTTGACCAGTGCAGTAGGTGAATATATTTGAACATAGTGAATCTTGATAGTTCAGTCAAACATACATTACATGCATCCATACAGAAACGCAGTGTATCATGCGTCGCTGGTTGCATGCGAAACACGGAGAAACTTGTCTTGTGCAGGTGGAACAGGTCCGAGAGTATGAAGCTGCAGACTCAAACGTACTAAGATGTGCTGAGGGTTGTGCTGTGCATCAGAGTGGCGTTTGATGCAGTGTCACCATGTGTCACCATGTGTCACCATGTGTCACCATGTGTCACCACGTGTCACCTGATAACAGATCACAGAGGTGGAGGTGAAACCTACAGATTTTATGAGAGAAGAGACTTCATGACAGATGCAAAAGCTGTACCTTTTGCACAGGCAGTTTCGTGTCACCGCAAATGCCACAGAAACGCTGATTGCTATGATGACGTCAATTGGCAATTATCACAAAAACACATTGGCGGAAAAACATCGGGCTGGATGTATAATATGATAATGCATACGTATATGATTAAATATGTGAACATAGTACGGAAAGTCTCAACCATCACTTGGTAAAGGAATCTGGACGCACAGAAAAGGCGACCTTGAAGAGGAGTTTTTTTTCGAATGGATCAAATGGGGGATGCCTTGTACGGAGCTAGCCATCAGTGACCGATCGATTGCCCATTATGAATCAGTGGACCATCCACCACGAACCACTGTTGGTACATGTTGGTATCCAGGTGGCGCTTATTTCGTAACAGATTTCAACAATCCCTTGGGCCGTGGGGCGTGACCCAGGCCAACGGCTCAATCCATCAGACCAGTGAGGCCAGGAATCTTCAGTGGATCAGCATTGATGGGTTGTTATCACATGTTATCAGCGGTTGGCCAATCACGCGTCACCAACGGCTATTAACAACCATGGTTGATGATCAGATGCATTTGGCTGGTTTGTTTGGGCACATGAGCCTGATATGACCCACTAGGGGACAGAAACTGCTCAAATGTTGAAATTAATTCGACCTGGTACCCTCATAATGGATCTTGGGAGTCTTTTTCAGGATGATGGGAATGGGAAGTGCTGTTTTTGCATGTCTGACTATTTAGGATCTAGTTTTTGAGCGGTTTGCGAGCGGTTGTGGTGATGTGTCCGAAGATGGGTCCTCGACATGTCTGAGCCGTCACTCTGAGGAAGGATAATTTTGACCAGTGCAGTAGGTGAATATATTTGAACATAGTGAATCTTGATAGTTCAGTCAAAGATGTCGATGAATGAAAAAACCGAGCCATGAGCACAGCTTTACATTGTACCAGAAATATTACAGGCAAGCAGGAATATAGGCAAGCAGAACCACACTCTCACGTGCGCAAAATCATGTTCAGAAAGAATGATGAAAGCAAAGGGATACTGTAGGGTGATTATAGACATCTATAGACCAAGACATGACTTCAGACTTGAGATGTGTGGAAATCTTGATGTGGAATGTGCCAGGCCGAGCCCCAACACACAGAAGCTGAGGCAGGACAGCATAGGACAACTGGGGCGCACAGAGATTTGTCCGTTTATGATTGGATGAGTGCATACAAATTACATGCAAGGATGCATGCATACATTACATGCATCCATACAGAAACGCAGTGTATCATGCGTCGCTGGTTGCATGCGAAACACGGAGAAACTTGTCTTGTGCAGGTGGAACAGGTCCGAGAGTATGAAGCTGCAGACTCAAACGTACTAAGATGTGCTGAGGGTTGTGCTGTGCATCAGAGTGGCGTTTGATGCAGTGTCACCATGTGTCACCATGTGTCACCATCTGTCACCCTGTGTCACCATGTGTCACCATGGGGCACCATGTGTCACCATGTGTCACCATGTGTCACCATGTGTCACCATGTGTCACCATGTGTCACCATGTGTAACCTGATAGCGGATCACAGAGGTCGAGGTGGAACCTACAGATTTTATGAGAGAAGAGACTTCATGACAGATGCAAAAGCTGTACCTTTTGCAATGTACCTTTTGCAAAGGCAGTTTCGTGCCACAGAAACGCTGATCGCGCTAATCGCCATGACGAAGTCAAATGGCAATTGTCACACAAACACATTGGTGGGAAAAACATCAGTCTTGATGTACCATATGTATACGTATATATATAATTTAATATGTAGACATATCATGGAAACTCTCAACCATCACTTGGTAAAGGAATCTGGACGCACAGAAAAGGCAACCTTGAAGAGGAGTTTTTTTTCGAATGGATCAAATGGGGGATGCCTTGTACGGAGCTAGCCATCAGTGACCGGTCGAGTGCCCATTATGAATCAGTGGACCATCCACCACGAACCACTGTTGGTACATGTTGGTATCCAGGTGGCGCTTATTTCGCAACAGATTTCAACAATCCCTTGGGCCGTGGGGCGTGACCCAGGCCAACGGCTCAATCCATCAGGCCAGTGCGGCCAGGAATCTTCAGTGGATCAGCATTGATGGGTTGTTATCACATGTTGTCACCGGTTGGCCAATCACGCGTCACCAATGGCTGTTAACAACCATGGTTGATAATAAGATCCAGGGGGTGCTTAGCCCCATTATCACCAATTGATTAACGTGTGGGTTAGCATTGTTTAAACATTGCAACGATCAGCTGGCATTATTGCAAGAAAGTTTTATGAATAGCCAATCATGGCTAAGCTTTTATTAAGCACCTTTAGGGGGTAGTCACTAGCAGTGGGTGTCGATGCTTGTTCATGGGGTTCCGGTTCCATTGGCTCGTATATTTGGGCATGTGAGCCTGATACGACCCACTAGGTGACAGAGAAACTGCTGAACTATTCAAATGAATTCGACTTGCTACCCTCGTAATTAATGGATCTTAGGAGTCTTTTTCAAACTGCTTGGAATGGGAAGTGCTGTTTTTGCAAGTCTGACTATTTAGGACCTACTTTGTGAGCGGGTTGCGAGCGGTTGTGGTGATGTGTCTGTCATGGGTACCCGACATGTCTGAGCCTTCACAGTGAGGAAGGATAATTTTTGACCAGTGGAGTATGTGAATATTTGAATATATGTGAATCTTGATAGTTCAGCCGAAGATGTCGCTGGATGAAAAAACCTTGCCCTGAACACAGTTTTACCTTATCTATTTGGTGATTTCTCAAAATAGGGGACCCCCCAAATGGTTGGTTTATTAATAAACAACTATTAATATGGGATGATTTGGGGGTATCCCTATTTTGAGAAACACCCATTTGTCCTGCGCAGGTGGCGCAGGTGGAACAGGTCCGAGGAGAGTACGAAGCTGCAGACTCAAACGTGCTGAGATGTGCTGAGGGTTGTGAAACCTACAGTGTTTTTTATTTTTTTTTGGATGCAAAGCTGTTGTACCCTTTGCACAGGCAGTTTCGTATTTTCACCCACAGTATACAGAGCAGGGCCTAAAGTCATCTCAAACAGCATCGTCATCAAAGCAACCCATGATGGCAGCCTGTTTGGATCAAAGTGTGACGCCACTGGACATCTAGGTGCACATTCATGGGGCCGGCACAGCAGTCATAGCAATGGGGAATTTCCTTGGTCCGTGTATCTTACCTTCAAATTGTTGGAGGTTTCCAAATGCCAAACCTGACTGTTTCGGGATGGTAAACCCGGATACCCGATACTAGAAAATGTTCAGTCAGGCAGTTTTTGTTTCCTTCTTGGAAGCCCCGCTAGCTTGTTTTCCGCTACAAAGATTTCCACCATGAGCCATGATGTGTTGATCAGCCAGAGCTATGGCAGTGCTCATTCCATGCAGGAGCTTCAGTGTTTTGGGCTGATTCAAACGGAATATGATCGCTTGCACAATTTCATCCAGGTCATTGAACCTTGCCATGGCAGAAAGACACCTTCATCATGGGTCCTAGAATACATATTTTTGAGTCTGGCAGGAAACCCCTGGGTCTTGCAGCATGATGATGGCACGCATCGAACATGCAACACATCTAGTGAATTTGCTTGCGTGAATTTCTTGCCTCATCTTAAAGTCACCTTATACTACACTTTCTCTGATTTATTGCCGCAGAAGTTATGACTTGATCCTCCGGGCAGGAGACCTCCTTTCCTTCGCCGCGGCGCCGCGGCACACCTTTGACGCCCCTGCCACGAAGGACATTGAAGGAACGGCTGATGCGAAGCGTGGACACCTGTGGGAAACGCCATGCGCACTTTCATTGGACAGGCCAGTATGAAAAAAGACATGTCTTTATTGGATCAAAAAAGGTGTATCTTGGATTAATTCATTTTTTGTTTCTTGACACCTTCCCGTTGACCTCCTGTTTTTCTTGTGTACGTTTGCGGGATATTTCCCGTGTTCCTAGGAATGTAGTCGAATTCTTGATCTTTTTTATTTCCCATGTTTTGTTTATCCCTGTTAGAATCGTTGTCCCGTACGCAAGTTCCACTTCCCCGGCGTCCATGGGATACATTTTCACGAGGCTTTGTGCAAAACAGCTGATTTTATGGTCTAAGCAGAGGGAAATTCATCTCTGCAGTCTTAGGGATGGCTAGGGTGTCTGTTTGGAAGCAACATTTTCACTCTGTCAGTTGATGGGACATTTTGCTTCACGCAAAATCCAGTTATGATGGCGGTTTTCTGCAAATCTTCACATCAACCACTTCTGGGGACATTTGAGCATTGCCCAAAAATGGTTGGTTGGTTGGTCGATTGTTTGTACAAGCCAGTTTAAAAGAGGTTCACTACACACCCGTGATCGGAAAATCACTAGAAAATCACTGAAAACCGTGTGGGTCTCAGAATAGCGGACGCCCATCCCATTCACAGTCTGCTTTCGATTATCAATAATATCAACGGCAATAACATCCCATATCATCCCCCGTATCATCCCCCCTATCCGTCATAGCCCTCATATGGGTGTTTCTCAAAATAGGGGACCCCCCAAATCATCTTTATGAACCATTTATAGTAATAAACCAACCATTCTTGGGGGTCCCCTATTCTAAGAAACCACCATATCATCCCAGAATCGTGGATCCCCCCAGGCAATTCGGCAGGCCACGCTGCTTCACCGAGGTCAGCAAAGCCCGCGATCTCCAGGCGATGCCGAGCGGATTCTTTCAGCATGGAGCAGTGAGACATCCTATCATGGTTCTGACTAGCTTAGGATGTTTAAGGATGTTTTTATCTTGGGATTTTTTATCTTAGGATTTTTTAAAGGAGTTTTTCATCGTGGGATTTGTTTTATCTTGCGATCTTTTATCTTAGGATTTGTTTATCTTAGGAAATCCAATGAACATAAAAGATCCCCAAGAAATGTCCTCCACGAGATCCCAGTAGAAGAGCCGACAACAGTTTTGGAGCCGCTGTCGCTGGTGACAATTGACAGTGGTACAATGTGAAACAATTATCTTGAGTCGGAAGATAGTAGGAAGAGCCTTTGATTATTCAAGATCAAATCCAAGCTGCACGCGGGATCTGAGCACCATGAGTCATGAGGCTTTGTCCACAGCATGGATGATGCATTGTTGTCCCTTCATGTCCCTTCTAACACTGAGGACCAGAAGGACAATGTTTCACTCCTATCTCTGGTTGCTTCTGGTTGGCAATGTCCAACTGTCATCAACTAATATCAACTATCAACTAGGCGATGTATCTACTGTATATCTAGATATACTTGTATATTCATGTAATGTAATCATCCCCAATATTGGCGGAGTCTATGGTTTGCTTGACTATGGTGGCTTGTGTATATTTGGCTGGGTCATGACTGTCAATCATAAATCTTGTCATAAAACGACTACTGGTCGATGACGCTTGTTAATAACCATCCCATAAAGTTTGTTGATAGTGTAAAGTTCTAAGACCATCATTGTCTGATGGTTCTCAATGGAACCGATATTGTCGGACAGCCGTCAGTATATGGCTGGTCAATGATGGTTGATTAATGTTGATGACGGGTTTTGGCCTGCTGCTCCAACGCCGCAGGACGGACTTTGGAGTTGCAAGCCACGTGCACTAGCTGTGGTCAGGACCGACCCGTCATCAGAGGGGTGTCCAGACATTTCAGCGGTTGACAGGAGAGGGATCTGAAAACATTTGCTTCCTAAATGGTATGCCATGGTCTTCCTTTGTACCGAAGGACCTACTTCTCTATTGGCGCAAAGCGCACGTGAGAAGGGCTGTCTTGGGGCTGAGGACAGCCTGTTCGAGTCCAACCTTTGGAGCTGGGAGAGCGGACGGAGAGAGAGTCTGATGCCAAGAAATCATTGGATGCCAAGAATCACTGGGAAGCACCTTGGGTCTTTGGGTACATAGTCATTTAATCACTAGGAATCATCACTAGGAATCACTTGTCATGTTGAATTTTCCGTCATAATCAAGACTTACACCATCTCAACTTTGGACTGGCAAAGCCATGACCAGAATCAAGCACACATGTTTTATTTTTGTCAGGTAACTATCAGGTTTGGGGGTTCATGGACAGACCCTTTTGGGGTGCTTTATTTCTGTACTTGTTTCTTGTTCCGGATGATTGTCAAACCTCAACCATGCAATAAAAATCCTAGTAAAGTCAACAACCCCCATCTAGATTCTGCCTTTGTTGCCGCATCCTTTCTCCTGATTGGGAGTCAGGAAGGAGTTGGCTTGGAATCTTTTTCATGCTTTTCGAGGACCTCTGCAAGAGGTATCATTGGTCCTGGGCACACTTGGTGATGAATGGTTAGTGCTTGCGACTGGTGAGTATTGGTCAATAGATAATACGTGGTGAACAATGAACAATCCCCAAATGATGTGTAAACCATATCTAGTATAGTCATGTGCACACCAAATTTTGGAACGGTAACGTGATAATTTCTTACCGGTGATGACACTTTACCACTGAGGCCATCGGTCTTTGAGGCAGACCATGCAGGAGATCAGGTGGGCCATGTCACCGTGGTGAACTCCCCAATCTCCTGGATGGCCAATGCAATAAACAATGTATAAACAATAATACTACCCAAAGCATCCAAACAATAGCATCCAAACAGTACCCAGCTAGTAACAAACATGAGAGACTAGGAAATTTCATGGGCAGGATTCATTGTGTTTACCGAGGCACTCCTTCGTGTTTGTTTGCTTTTTCTGTGAAAATTACTGATGTGACACATTGCCAGCGAAAAGGCAGGCAGACACATTTGATGTGGGGATGGGTTAGAACAAACATGTCCTGCATGAGTCAATAAACACCCCACAGTCTCTCATTTTTCAGCACGTTCACCAGGGAACCACAGCTACATAATCTGGAACCCATACATGGTGGTACAACACACAGATGTTTCCACTTAAATGCTGAACACCCAATCTTTGTCGGCTTACTGGTGCGGTTTTTGGGAGTTGGGGGTAATGGTGGATCCATACTGACCCCCTGCAGTTGGGAAACATCACCGGCGCTTGATCCAAGACCCCAGGCACATGGATCCACGAAGCATGTCCATGTTCCGCCAGGCAGCGTCTTGGGCCATGTCCTTGCCACAACCACTGTGCAGCCTTGGTCTATGACCGGCATCATGAGTGCCTACTCCTGCAGATTGAGAGATCTTGCAAGATGGACAAGCATCCTGTTTGCGCAGGTATCGATTGATTTATCTATCTATCAATGACCTAGATTTCTTTCTATCTATCTATTTATCTATCTATCTGTCAGTCTGTCCATTGATTGATTGATCGATCGATCCACATGATCGATCGATCTACATGTGCACACATACATCATATTGAGTGACCTCTCTCTCTCTTTCTACTTGTGCATACGCACATGTACGTGTTTCCCTTCATGTATGTGTTCATTTGTCCAATTTCTCATTTGTTTGACTGTCTACCTACCTATCTATCTATCTGTCTGTCTATCTATCTGTCTATCTATTCATCTATCCATCTATCTATCCATTTACCCAAAGTGCCAAGGGGGAAACGACCTTCTGAGGCACCTGAGAGCGAAGGCCCGGACTTAGTTTCACAGGACGCATCCATCAGTGGTTCGAATGTGCTTACCTGATAGATCTTGATGGCAGCATCGGCGAACCCCCACGTTGAGCTTCCTGATTTTGCAACAGTCAACAATCGTCTTCGATGTTCATTCTGTGGACCCATGAAGACGAAAGAGGCTTCAGTCCTGTTTCCCAACCCTGGAATGTGGTCTTAGAATGACTTGGATGTTGTCCTATGTACCTTCGGAACACAGGCCCACACACACATGTACGCACATGTATGCTGCGCACACACGTACAAACATATAGTGGCAAATACCGTTCCATGTCTTCCTTGACCAATACAGGAGAAACACGTGCAAAAATTTGGCAGGCTGCTGATGAGTTGCCAATGCAGCTGAAACCAAAGATCAATCACTTGCTGAGCCACTGGGTTTGACGTGCAGATGAAGAGATTGCATTCTGGAGAAGACCGCAGCCGGACGCTGGCTGGTCGGATCAAAAGAGATGGAGTAAGACTCGCAAGAGAAAATGCAATCAGAAGGAGTAAAGAGCAGTCGTGAGTGGACGAAGAGACAGTAAATCTTATAGAGCAGACTGGCAGACTCCCACTAGTTTGGCAAAACCAAGGTGAGCTGCAAGCACTTCAGTTCCCGCGCAAGAGGTGTCGACAAGCTGCGGGTGATCGGATTGGTAGATGGTAGGAGTTGAGATATGTTGAGACAGTGGTACTGTTGATGGAACAATATGCAAGATGTCCTGCGCCACCATAGATGAGACATGACGCAATATTTTGTGCATAGAAAATCCTGCTGAAAGGTTTTCTTTTGAGATCGAAAATCCTGAGACTCCACCAGCTCAGCCTCAGGGACCTGCAACACTACTCACACGAGGTCCCTGTCAAGGCTCTCTGCGAATACATGGGGAAGCTTCACTTGATGTCCACTTGATGTCCAGCTAGCTGACACATTTCTGAGCGTTTTGGTTGAAGGATGTGGAAGGTCCATGAAGGTCCACAGATCAGAGAGTGTGAGTCCTGTATCTTCGTTGCGACTCGAAAACAGAATTTGACTGACTTTGAACTCGAACACAGAATTTGAATGACTTTGAAGTTTCAGCATCATTTTGCATTGCTCATGCTGAACCTGAAGCAGTCTCAGTCCTCACCTTCCTCAGTCCTCTGCCTGCGAGGCGCATGTGGTCGATCGACGAAAGTGGGGAAACCGCATGGGTCTTTCTCCTGTTCGACCTGCATGGAGAGCTGAAGTTTGGGATGGCAACCCATGGATCGACAGCAAGGGTCGACACTGAGAGGTCGGTGGCGCGCCGTTTTAGCAGCTCAAAGTCAGCTGTCCTCAGCAGTGGCCGGATGAAGTTTCTCTCAACCAACAGAAGCATCTTTGCAAGTCATTGAGTTCTATTCTTTTTGTCGGTGTTCAGAATTATCAACCCCCAAAAATGAGATGCGTTCTGATGCTTTGCATTCTTTCACATTTCACACATGGCCTGTTTTTCGCATTCCTTTTGAACCCGGTTGTGCTTTCTTGAGAGGCATCGTGATCAACGAGTTGTTTTAGAGTCATCCGGACCTGACACATCAAATCTTATCATCTCCTGCAGACTTCCAAACGGAAGCCAGGGGCTCTTTTGACACCAGCGCATTTAAAACTCAAAACCGCATTGCATCCTTGAACTTGCATAGAAATCATTGGTTCATATTGGCTGGTGGCAATGAAGCTTCGCAGCTTTGGTTCCGTGACTCCCCAAGCCATGTGCAGCTGAGGATCGACTCATGGGTGCTGCTCAGCAGATTGGTCATTTGCAGGTGCCGGCGAGTTGAAGCTGAGATGTCCGAGGTATGGGCTTACTCCAAACATCTCCAAACCATCCAAACCATGCTGCGTGGATTTGGATGGTTTGGGTTGGTTTGGATGAATGGATGATTTTGGTCATTCAAGTTGTAATCCAAGAACCACCATTTCTCGGCGTTGATCATGTTCTACAGTTTAAGATGGTTTGTTTCGGCATCTCTTGAGCTATGCCAAAGCAGTTGTAGTGAAGAGTTTCGAGGTGCGCATTGAGGAGTTGGAGGGTGAGCTTGCACACGCAAACACCTTCGTGCAGCAGGCTGCGGTACAGTCCGAAAGATCAGGTGGAGGACATTGTTTGATCATTTTTTTGTACTTTTTACCTATGGGTCTAAGATTATTGAAAAATATGGTTATACTGCAGGCGTGCACTGAACTTGGACGTACGGCGTGCACTGAACTTGGACGTACGGGCTAGGGCGGCTAGAAACATGTCAACAAGATTCAACAAGTAGTTGCTATGGCTCCAAGTATGCACATGGTCTCACATTTGCAAGGTTCCCAACCTACAAGACTCCAATCGCCAAACTGCCACTTCCATCTTTCCAAGTCCCCTTTCTGTTGCCAGCTTTCGGCGAAGAACGCCGGCATCGCGCACGAGCATGCGCAGCAGCTCACGCAGGGGCACCTGGACTCCACGTTGACCACCTGTGAACCCTCAACGTGAACGGCACCCGAAACGTTCGAAACTGCTGGGAGGTGAGAATCATTGAGAATCGCATGTCATCTTTGCCTGATGGGAATGATTCCAAACATCTGAAAGTGATCACTTTCAGTGGGGAAACCAGATTTCTTCTTGTACACCATTCATCCCGTAGGGTGATATGCAAATGTCGCGACACCGGATTTTGAGAAATGATGTCTCAACGGAGGATTGTTTAGATTGCCTGTCCCACATCTCTGCAATCTTTCTTTGTGCCTTCTGTAGCCCTTTTGGCCAAAGTGTCCCTGAAATTTTCAGTTGAGTTGTGATCACTCTTAAATCATGTCTGCTCCTCAAGGCACTACCCCTGCTGCCGCTGCACCAAGTGTGGTGCCAGTGGCCAAGCCAGCTGAAGTGTCTGGCCAAGCCAAAGCTCCGGATTAACACCAAAGGCTGAAGAGCAGAAGAAGGCGACCAGCACTGCCAGCACCCAGGGCACATCTGCTGCTCCAACCAGCAAGGCTTCCACCATGACCGGTGGATCTAGCGGAGTCAACACTCTCAGCCCTGCCAGTGCTGGTCCCGCCACTGCCGCTGGCGCCGCCGGTGCTGCCCCCAAGGCCAAGTCTGCCCCAGTACCACCTTTCTCCGCTGCTGCTGTGGTCGAGGAAGGCAGAAAGCCCGTCACTGCCACTGAGCGTTTGGCCGGCACCGGATCAGCTCTGGCCAAGGGCGTTGGTGCCAAAGCAGAGCCAGTCGCTAAGGCCAAGGCCAAGGCGAAGGTGGCAGCCATGCCCAACCGCCCACTGCCCAGAGAGACCATGGAGTCTGCTCCTACTGCCGTCCTGAACATGGTAAGCGGAAAGCCAGTGCCTGCTTCCCAAGTTGGAACCTCTGCCTATGCCACCAGCAACGTGGGCCCTGCCCGGGCTTATGCCAAGTCTGCTGCTGGAGCTGTTTCTGGAGAAGCGCCAAAGGCAGGACCTCCTGCTGTTGCCATGGGCCGCGCTGTGGCAGCTGGCCGACCTGCGATGACTATGGGGCATGGCAAACCTGTGACTTGGGCCATCGCTGCATGGTCATCTCCCCTCGCTATGACCAGTACAAAGAGGCCTGGGACACTGGCTATTGGGGCTCTGTGACCATGGGTGGCAAGCAGGAATCCGTTCACTTCTTCCACACCTACAAGCAGAAGGTGGACTACGTCTTCGTGGATCACCCAACCTTCCTTGAGCGCGTGAACGGCCAGACTGGCTCCAAGCTCTACGGTCCTGAGTGGGGCAAGGATTTCGCCGACAACCAAGCGCGTTTTGCCTACTTCTGCAAAGCTGCTTTGAAGGCGATCCAGGAACTGCACCTGGGTGGGGCCATCTAT
>VSDK01000429.1:226393-239680 GCA_009767595.1 Symbiodinium kawagutii
AGCGGAAAGCCAGTGCCTGCTTCCCAAGTTGGAACCTCTGCCTATGCCACCAGCAACGTGGGCCCTGCCCGGGCTTATGCCAAGTCTGCTGCTGGAGCTGTTTCTGGAGAAGCGCCAAAGGCAGGACCTCCTGCTGTTGCCATGGGCCGCGCTGTGGCAGCTGGCCGACCTGCGATGACTATGGTGAATGGCAAGCCTGTGACCACCATCACCAAGAAGTACCAGCTGGTCTTTGTCACAGGTGAGGTGGCACCTTTCTCCAAGACAGGTGGTTTGGGAGAGGCCATGGATGGTTTGCCAATCGCTCTGGCTGCTTTGGGCCATCGCTGCATGGTCATCTCCCCTCGCTATGACCAGTACAAAGAGGCCTGGGACACTGGCTATTGGGGCTCTGTGACCATGGGTGGCAAGCAGGAATCCGTTCACTTCTTCCACACCTACAAGCAGAAGGTGGACTACGTCTTCGTGGATCACCCAACCTTCCTTGAGCGCGTGAACGGCCAGACTGGCTCCAAGCTCTATGGTCCTGAGTGGGGCAAGGATTTCGCCGACAACCAAGCGCGTTTTGCCTACTTCTGCAAAGCTGCTTTGAAGGCGATCCAGGAACTGCCCCTGGGTGGGGCCATCTATGGTGACGACTGCATGGTGGTGTGCAACGACTGGCACAGTGCCCTGGTGCCCATGCTGATCCATGCAGAGAAGACCGCCACAGGCAAATGGCGCAGCACTAAGACGGCCTTCTTGTGCCACAACGCCGTGTTCCAGGGTCGATTCGCCCGTGAGGAAGGTTTGGCCGGCATCTTTGGTGTCCCAGAGCGGTACATCGACAGCATCACCTTCAAGATGCCTTTGCGTATTGGCAAATACAATGAGAAGATCACCTGTGTGAACACCATGGCTGCGGGCTTGAAGTACTGCGATCGCGCCCTCACCGTGTCGCCGTCCTATGCCGTGGAGTGCTGCACCGATCCGGAGAAGGGTGTGGAGTTGGAGTCCTTGTTCAACTTGGGCAAATGCACTGGAATCCTGAACGGTGTGAAGGAAGGTGTGTCTCCCAGTGACAAGAACTTCGTGACCAAGACCATGATGACCTGCGGTCCTTTCAATTCCACCAATTGCGACATCGCAAAGACAGAGTTGAAGCAGAGCTATCGGGCACAGAATGGCCTCACTGCATGCACTGGACCTTTGATGTGCTTCATTGGCCGCCTGGATTCGCAGAAGGGTTACGACCTGCTCTTGGAATCCCTGGTGGAAGTGCTGGAGGACACCGAGATGCAAGTGGTCATTGTTGGCGCAGGACGTGCCGACCTGGTCGCCCAGACCAAGGCTGTTGAGAAGAAGTTCCCGGACAAGTTCTTCTATGCCGGTTGGATGGGCCCTGAGCGTTACGCCTTGCTGGCAGGATGCGACTTCACCCTGCTGCCTTCCAGGTGGGAGCCATGTGGCTTGGTACAGATGGAGGCCATGCGCCTGGGAACTTTGCCCATCGTGGCACCCACAGGTGGGGGTTTCTCAAATTGGGAGCGCCCCGCGTTATCATCCTTCATAACATGATAATAAACCAGGCATGTGCCTATTGAGTCATTCTAACAATGACCAGCCATTTATAATGGTCAAGTATTGACAATGTGATTTATACTAATCAACTACGATCATGTTTCCCTATTTTAAGTGGAACCCCCAGGTGGCTTGAAGGACACCGTGGAGGATGGGGTGAACGGCTTGTGGACCGAGAAGGAAATGACAGTCGAGGCGGTCATCGAGGAGGAGTCCGTGGCAGCCATCTCCCAGGCCCTGCGCCGGGCCACGAAGCTCTTCACCCAGGAACCAAACAAGGCAGGGCTTGGGCTTGGAGTCAGTGAGTCAGTTCAGGTATGTTCAGGTCTATGATTCATAGGATAAGATGATTAAGATATAGAATTGATACATACTTGATATGCTGATAAGTTACTGATAAGTATATGATTACAGTATCTCCTTGTTAGCTACTTCTACTGAATTCCCCACAGCTTGGTGAAGATTTTGGGAATCTGCTCAGGTGGTGAAGATGAAGCAGGCCGCCATGGCTGCAGCAGCCGAGTTCACCTGGAGCAACGCGGCCCTGCAGTACGAGGCCGTCTTCCAGGAGCTGGGCGTCAAGGACGTGCTGAATGGCAAGACCTCCACGGTGACGTTGGAGACCGACAAACAGGTCTGCTGAGTGCCTGCCTGGCCTGCACCGCTTCCGCTGCTACGGTTTGAGGTGCTTGAAGCTCCGCGGTGATCAACCAGTTGAGTCAGTTGAGTTCTTGGGAAGACCTGGACACATTGGAAATGTTGATGGCGATATGAATTCGATGTGATGATGTGTATAGATGTGGAACCAATCTACTCATACATACATGATCATATATGTATAGATGATCTGCAAATATGAACATGCTCACATCAATCTCGAAATACAATGAAATGCATGCTTAGATGCATCCATGCAGGCTATGCATACGGACACGTACGCCCATTGCATAGTTACATAATAATCATAGTATCATAAAGTTACATACTGCTTATGATGCTTATGTGGTTGCAGATGTAACCCTAGTGTTGTCCGTTTTTTGCTAGCCGATTTTTGCAACAACGATGCCATTATTGGTTTCGCTTGATGTTTCGTGTCTCGGCTGCTGGGTGATCACCAGTGTTTTCCATTCAAACAAACCGTGAAGCAGCACCGGAATTGAGATGACACAATCCACCTTCGATTGTTTTCCATTGATAAAGCTTCTGCGCTCCCAGACTGTGGATTCCACTTCATGGAGCGAGCTCCACAAATTGCGCTGAGCATGGCGGCACAAAACACCTTTAGAAAAGTCACATATTATGACTCACCTGAGTGTTTTCCAAGTTTTGGACATTTTTCTTGTTGATCACATCAAAGTTCACATGCTTAGTGAAAGTTCTCGTTAGTGAAAGCTCTCGTTCCTGCAAGTGGACACTCGGCAATGTGTTCACCACCCAGAACTAAGTGTGCTGGATTCAATAGGCAGTATGTTGCGTCCACTAATAAATCAAGTGGCATAATGAGCCTCCAGGAAAAAGGATGTAAAAGGGACATTGACACACCGCAGGCCACACAAAACCAACTCTGAAATAGAAATAACAAACATTTGAAGCTCCCAGCGCATTTTGGTGAATTTGAAAGCGGCTCCGTAGAGTTGTGAGTTACTTTGCCCATCTTTGCCCCCATTCCATCTGAGGAAGTACAAATTTGGATGGGTCAGTTGTTTTTCACGGTTGCTACCAGTTGTTGGAACTGTGATGTGATGATGTCATTTCTGCGCTGAATGCCAATACCACTGCAGGCGCTGATTCCAACCAGAGAGCTACGGATCCAAAGTTCCACTATTGGCAAAGGGTTTCAGGGTCAAAGATTTGGATCGATGATGGAAATCCTAGACAGATGTCTGTAAGAATGTACGATTATTCTTCGCATTTCATACCCCGTGTGTGCAAATGACTTGCATATGAAACAAAGACATGCCTTGTGATGGGTTGATTCGAAGCCATCTTTCTACCCGCCCAGCTGAATGAATCTGAATGACCTGCAGCTTTTGGGAGTGGAGTCCAACTGTTCTGCGATCGCACACCGCTGCCGCTGGTGCATGAAGGCACCTGTGGACTCTTCGAGTGTATCACAGCGGGTGTATGTGCTTCTCAACTCGACAAAACATATGGAGAGGACCCTCCTAAAGGCATGTTGCACAAAAACAGGCTCAAGGCTTGAACAAATTCAAACAACTTTAAGCAAAAAGAGGAATAAGGTTTGGAATAGGATGAGTATAGCAATGGAATAAGATTCGTTTGGATTGGTATGGGTCACAGCCAGCCAAGTATCACTAGGAGGTGAACACCCAGAACAGCTGGGTACACTTGGGTTTTGGCCAGCCTGGATCAATGACGCATCATCCAGCCAGTGTTCAAAGATGTTGGAAGGGGATGAGATCCCTCGCCTCCAAACACAGCTGTTGATTGGATTCCCATGACGGGATCTGACCTCGAGAAGCGTTGAGAAGTCGCACCCGCGCAGTTTTTCGCCATCAACTGGTGGCTTCAAGGCACGCCTGGGCAAACTTAGACTTTGCCCAGGACAGCCTCGGTTTCAGTCGTGGTCCCATAAGATCTGGTGCTCGTGAGCAGCAAAATCTGAGCGCAGGGAGGGTATCCAAGGCTCCAAGGCCTATGACAGTTGATATGAAGACTTCTGATGTGGTTTGTTTCCTCGGCGTCACCTCTGTGGGGTGAATGAAGTTCACAGAAATGCCAGATTCCTGATTTGCAGCCAATGCGGTCTTTTTTTGTCAATCCACTCCTCTTCCTGTGTACTTAGCATCTTGGACTGAAGCCTTTTGCAAATTTTGTTGGTCTGGGCACGCCCAGGGAGCAAAAGGCAGCCACCAAGCGGGCAGAGGTGCTCCAGGTGAGGAATTCAATCCGCACTTTTTTCGGATTGTTGGATTGTCCAGGTGAGGAATTCAATCCGCACTTTTTTCGGATTGTTGGATTGTGAATGTTTGTTGGGTTATGGGGTTGCTGTTTCACTTGCGGTTGCAGTCGCTGCTGTTGGTGTTATGGTGTTGTCACCGTCTCCGAGGCTGCCGCTAGCATCCGCTAGCCCTGTTTGCTGCTGCTGCTGCTGTGTGATTGTGGTTGTCGTGCTTGTTGTGGTCGTTGTGGCTGTTGTTGCTGGAGCTCTTGACTGTCAATTCAAGAGAGTCTTAGCACATGAAAATCATGGAAAACCAAAAGAGACAGACAGTTACAGACAGTCGCAGACACATGTTTGATTTGTCTTTGTTTTTGAGACAACCAGTTGTGGTGACGCACACGAGGCTGAAGTGGAAGCCCTTCGCAAAGAGGCCACAGGATTTGGGGCTTGGAATGTCTCCAGATGCCAAAGCTGCGTTGAAGTTGACCGTTTCCCGTGGATGGTGCGCCAGGTCGTGGCTGCGGAGGAACGTGCCAAAGCCAAAGCGAGCAAGGATCCATACCGGGGAGATTTGCAGCCCATGAGTCCACAAAACCAGCGGGGGTTCAACATGGTTCGACTCAGATTACAAGGTAATTACAAGTTCTTACAGATCGAAATTGAAGTATTTGTGAATTAGCAACTCCCAACCACATTTCTTTTGAGTTCAACCATGAGAAGCAATGATATTGATACAACTTCATCGTTTACCATTATCACATACCCGGTGTGCGTAACCAAATTGTATAAACGTTCTTCAAACAGAAGAACCTCAGTTGGGTGCACATCATTTCAGGGCAGCCTCGTAGTAAGGCGGGAATGTCATCTTTGGCTAAAGGGAATGAAGTATTGCAAAGAACCAGTGAGATCAGTGAGATTGAAGGAATAGCTGAAGATCTTATGCTTTGTGGGAGAGCTGGTAGAATTGAAAGCCATTGAAACAGCTGAGAATGACGAGACAACATGAGACAACTACCATAAGTCAAATCACCCCACATTTCTGACTGTTTCAATTGATGCAGCGTGCTACCATCCGCGCTCCACAGAGAGCCAACCAGGACTCTGACATGGCGCTGGGCCAGGCGGTGGCACTTCTGCACAGCACTTTGGAAAGCAGTTTCCAATGTAAGCACTTGGAATCAATGTGAGTTGCACAAAACGCTTAGCTTCCAAATCACTTGCGTTCAAGTTTGGATTCCTTCGAAAGATGCAGAGATGAACAGGTTCGAGAAGAGATGGAGAAGGAATTGGAACATCTGCTGAAACAGAAGGACGATCAGGTGCAGCCGGCATGCAGGGCGAGGTTCTGTATGGGGGACTGAGAATCGTGGAGCCTCCAAGGTCCGCCACTTGATGGTTTGACCATTATGCAACGCCTATATGCTGATCTAATGCCTCAAGTCCCAATGCTGTTACAGCTGTAGACTATGATAGCTGTCCACTTTCACATAGCCATTTCTACATCTCAGGTTCTCCTTCATGTGTCAGTGAATCAAAAAACGACCCGACCACTGGCAACTATCCCAGCAATGAAGAACCGATAGGATATGATTCTTGATCATATTATGAACATTTATGAACCATCTGGCTTTTCCTTGGTCGACCTAGTTGACCTCACCATGCTCAACCACAAGTAATCCCCGGTTTTTGGATGTTTTTGGTGAATCTGTTTGTTTCAGGTTGTTCATCCATGGTCTATCCCTGGTTTATCCATGGTTCATCCATGGTGCTTTGCTGCGGCTGGGCTTCCCATCAGCTTCCACGGGCCGCCAGCTGCGGGCCTTGGAGAACAAGTTCTCCAGCTCCGAGCGAAGTCGCCTGAACGCAGTGAGGCGCAGGGATCCGCTGCATGCGACGCTCGAGTCGAACCCGTAGGGGCCCCGTAGGGGCCCCGTAGGGGCCCCGTAGGGCTACGGGTCAAGGCTTTCACCAGAAATCTTAGGGGGGATAACATGGGATAACAACATATAATAACCAACAGACTCAGGGGGGATAACAACAGATAACAACCAACCAACTCAAAGGGACTACAAGTATGTACAAGTACAAGCCAGAGGGCTATGACTCAAAGCTTGAACCAACAAAAACAGTTGGAATAACAACCAGCAAAATAACAGATGAAACAGGGACAACAACCAACAATATTTACCAACAATTAATTAATCCATATTAACCATCAATCTCAGCCATGACCAACGGTCATGGTTGGAATACACTTGTTAATGATGGTACACCAGGGGTACAGGTGAACTGATCCATAGCCAAAGGATTCATAATGCTATAATTATAAGTAGAATCCGGATATTGCTAGATGGAGATTCCTCAAAATTGGGAACCCCAAAATGGGAGTTTTATTGCCAGGAACGGTTGACATTGGATGATTTGGGGGGTCCCCTATTTTGAAAGACACCCAGATATCAACAGAATGATTATGGAATGACATGATTAGAAATATGTAATGAAAAACACGTACAATGATGGTGTTATAATCATAATGATAAGGAGTTGTACAATTTAATGAACCTTCACTATTATATACATAGATTAATGTTATAATTAATCATGATGTATGAAGTTTAATACTTAATGGCTGGTTTAGGGTCAATCAAGATCCACTTGTGATTAGTGATGATCAACGCTCGTGGGCAATGGCAAAGCCTGTAGCAACTCTCATCAACCGTCATTAGCAGTTCTCCGTGGTCATAAATCATCAGTACCAACAATTCCTTTTCTTACTAGCCGTCATTCATCATGGTTAGCCATCCCTACCGCGTGGATCAGGTTTTGCCTAAGTTTTTGCATGTAAAGAATGAGTGAAGCAGTTTTTTGGGAACCAAGCTGCAAGCTTTTTGCCGGTGCTTTCCTGGTGGTTTCCAGCATGGCACTGTGTAGCCCCTGGTGCTTTGCTGTGTGAAGGGGATTCCCAGGGAGAGCTGTTTGGGCTCAAGGCTGAGCACATGGCTAAACGGAAGTGAGCAGTGCGTGATATGATTTGTTGACCAATGAATGATGATAGATAAATTAATGATAAATGGTTTTGAGTTGTGATCAGCAGATGGTTATTGTCTACCAATGCGTTTGATTTGATAATGGTTCATGATAAACAATAGTGGCAACGGTAAAAAACAGACAATCGCAGCAATGGCATTCTTCCTGACTTCACAATCGTTTTCTTTCATGATCACGGGGTTGGCAATGGAAAAGAAAGCGTGAACCAGCGAAACGTGATTGCAATTGCTACAGAGAATGGTTGCAATGGACAGCTTTCCAAGTTCATCCAAGTTCCATGTCCAACAATACACCTTGGCAACACATCCTATTGCACCTCAAAAATCACAATCACTCGATCTCACCAGAAAAGCACCGAAATCTGGAGCTCCATGGCCCGAGCTGGACGACATGTGCTTCCAGATGAGAAGACGTGGGTGGAAGCGGCGTGGAGCTTTTACCGTCCCTGGGCAGCGCGAAGCTGAAAAATGTTTAGGATGTCCAACTTCGATCAAAGACCTCCTTTCAAACAGTGAGAGGCTCCATGTCAAAGGGCACGATGTGGATATTTTTGCCCCGACTGTTCACCATTTCCAGAGTCAAGTATTTTTGCTAGTCTGTGTCAAAATCATATATATAGAACATAGATGTACATACACCTCCACGTTTTTCCTTGACCAGAAAAGATTCGCTGTTCAACCAGCTTCAGGTGGTATGGGATCGCCGCGCTTCGTTTGTGCACCGATGGTGGGGCAATCTGAACTGCCCTTTCGAATGATGCTTCGGGCAGCTGGATGTGACCTTTGCTATACGCCCATGATGCAGCTTGGTGAGGATCAGATGACAAGACGACCACCAAGTGTCCCAAACAACCGTGGGTGGTTCTTGCCCCAAGCAGCGTTATTTAGTGTAATGCAATCACTATTGCCAGAGAAACAAACATATATACAGCAATGTTGTGCAAGGTTGTATGTTGCAATGTAATCTTAAGTTTGGTTTGTTCTGATGTCTTGGAGGACCTGGCACGCCCCAAGCAAACAATGTCCAAAACGTGCCCTTACATTCATCATTCTCTAGGTGGGACATTGAAATTTGTGGGATACCTTGGATGGGATTGGAAGGTCGCAGGATGAGTTTCTATGTCAATTTCTCGGTACCCAGAGAAAAAGGGAATTCATAGTTTTGTCATTGGAGATTTTCATGTCAGTGATGGAACCTGAAAACGACAGTCAATTGCAAGAAGAAGCAATATGGTTGATTCAAGTTGTTTCGTTTTTCATACTGACATGGTTTCAAGATTTGGTGATTACAAGCCGCCACCTTTGGGGTTGTGAAGCCTCCTGTTTAAGCTGCTGTTTTTTTCACTGGTTCAGCTAAGGCACGCAGAGGAATTTGCAGGCGCAGGGGTGAAGCTGGGCTAGTGAACTGGGCGAAGCAAATGCAGGTCCTCTCATCAGTAACCTTCAGCATCCTTTAGCAAGGCGATTTAGCTACTGTAGACGAGGACTAATATACCACTTCTAGGTATCAACTGACAATTCCGTAGACTAGTGGCAACTGATAACAATTTGTGATAAGAAGCTTTAGCCGGTACAACACTGTAGCTGCTACCCTGATTTGTGTGGCGGCTTGATGAGATAGATGGGCAGCAACTTTCTATTGGGACCCAGTTTTGGCAGTTGTGCAATTCATTTCAATGTTAAAATGAGGATGTTTTACCAAGAACACCGGTGGCACCTGATACATGAACTGTTTGCAACCGAAAGACAAGGCAGATGGCGATGAATGTAGTCACCCAATTGTGTGCTATTTCCTTGCTACTGCAGGTAGTTCTGAAGAAGAGATGGCGAGACAAGGATTTGCGACCTGCGCAGGAGATAGGCCAGCTACATCTTCGCACACATAGGGATGGGAATCTCACAAGTAGGAGCAATGATGAAAGAAGAACACGTAGTGATCAATGGACCTTGACGAAAACTGATTACAAATGGGACTGCCTCGACGTGCGTGACCTTGATCTTGATCTCGCGCAACTCTGAACTCGTTGCTCAAACTGCGTAGATTGGCCAGGGGTCTGACCAGGAGGCAGCCACAGTTGTAGCACCTACATTTGCATGCGCAGCCAATCAACTGGTCAGTCTCACCCCGATGAGTTCTGCCTTTAATGGTTTCTACTCTGGCGCCTACAAATCAACAGATCCGAGAACATAGTCCTTTCTTCTGGTTTGAGTTTCATTCTCTTCTTGATTTGTTTGGAGGGAATGGAAAGAGGGATGTTTAGAGAGGGATGTTTAGAGTGCATAAAATAGAAGACTAACTATTGATATTGTTTAGCATAATTTCTACTGTTTAGAAGTCTCTTCTACTCTTTGCATAAACGACGGTAGAAGACGAAGGGTTTCTCGCACACGAACTGCACGCGAGGCCACTGGTGGTGCAATTCTGCGCTAAGAGCCCAGAGGATTTTCTGCAGGCAGCACTTCAGGTTCAGGAGTCGCCAAAGCAGAATGTTGGACAGCAAGGAATGGCAAGGAATGGCAAGGAACCATAAGGAACCAAGGAACTGCAACTTCCATTTGGGCTTCAAAATCGATCAACTGCATGGGGTCACTCCTCTTCTTGGTGCTTCCAACCGATAGCGATGCTATGCCATGAAGGTTTTGGATACTTTTCAGATGGACTCCCTGGATTCCCTGGACTCCTTGGACTCCCTGGACTCCCTGACTGCATGGGTGATCGAATTGCATGGAAATCCCTAGCAACAAAAATCATGGCTGGATGCCTTGCAGGACCGTTGCGATGCTGTGGACCTCAACCTTGGGTGCCCGCAGAGCAAAGCCATGAAAGGCACAGCGGCTGAGGGGACATTAGGCATGATCTTGCTAATGTGTACTACATATATCTACATGTCCACAGATATGTATGTCTATACGTATTTGTATACAATCAACAGCAGTTGGACGCAAGCAGGAGGAATAGCAGGGATACAACGTACCTCTGAGAAGATTAGGTCCCCGACGTAGGGTGAAACAAATTCATAGTGTTACTGCTAAGTTGATTACAAGATAGACTAGAGACAATATGATTTGCTGTACCACTATGATTTGCTGTACCATGATCATCCTTCCCACCAGGTGGAGGTGTGTTGGTAGCCATTCGTAGCCCTTCTACTCAGTGAGTCTGTTCCCATGCAGCAAATTGTGATTGTCCCTTTGGCATGGATGCACGAACAAAAGCTTGGAATATCAGATGGATGGTTGCATCAGTTGCATCAGTTGCATCACTTGTGCTGGTTCCAAATGGTTCAAAGATGTTCCAAGAGGTTCAAAGGTTCACCAAAAATCTACTCTTCCGAGCCTATTCCAAGGCCGGTTATCCCATGGGAGCTTCAGGTGGCTGGGGTGGTGCCCTGATGGACGAGGAGCACTGGCACCTGGTCTATGCCATCGTTCGCAATGCGGCTGCTTCTCCTGAGCTGCGAATTCCAGTGACCTGCAAGATACGCATCTTCGCTGCTTGGTGGCAGCAACTTGCAACAGAAGAAGAAAGATGTAGAAAGGCCATTTGCGACTTGAAACTAATTACAACCGAAGAAATGCAGAGGGTGGTAGGCTATGGAAATCCAAAGCACAAACGATAATATTGATAATATTGCAATATATTGCAATTTGTTTGCTTTGTTGTACTAGACCCATTTAAAAGACAAATCGAAGTCGGAGAGACCGGTGATTCGAACAAAAACTTCCTGCAATGGAAGATGAGCAGCTTGTGGCTAGGAGGCTGTCTCGTGATCGCATGATGGGCGTCGTTTGTTAGAGGGCACAGAACATTTGTTGAACATGGTAACATGATCAAGTGAGATCGGCGACCCAGCTGAGAATCAACATCGTACAAAATGTATCCAGAGTGTGAACACGGGGTGTTGAAATCGATCAGGACATTCAGACAGCCAGCTTAGAAAGAAGCTTCACCTGAGCTGATGGAGGATTCAAGCAACCAAAGCAGTGATTGACATGAAATCTGCAACTGTAATCAACTGTCCAGCTGCCATGTTATTCACTCTTGCTGGTCTCAGGCCGATGATCGCAAGACCATCCGATTTGCCAAGATGTTGGAGGAGCAGTTCCCATCCCATGCTAAGATGCATTTAGCAAAGAAGTCTGACCATATGGCACCATGCATTTGACAAGCAACTTGAGCACGCTTGTGAAGAGAGTACCTGCTCACTCCGCCAAGATCAACATCTCACATCACACACTCATACGCCACTCATTCTTCTCAAGTGACAAGTAAGGCTTGCTCGTTTTACTTCTTCGTTGCGCAAGTGCTTATTTGCTGCAGCTAAAGATGGTTGGCCTTATTGCGATGAACGATTCAGATCTGTGTCGCGGCAGGAGGCCGGGTGCTCCTTGCTGACAGTACATGGTCGGCAACGAGACCGTGCGCTTCACCACGCCCCAGCCCGCTGGGAGGCGTGGCTCCCCCAGACTGGACGCGAAAGGTGAAGAATTCCGATCTGAGTTTGTTTCGACACCCCCAAATGCATACAATCCAGTCTTGGTTCCAGCTGTTTCATGGGCATTCAATCAGATGTAAATGTAATATAGTATAGTTGTACTTGAGTATGGTTGACATCAACCATGGCATGTTTACTATTCAATCACATGGTATTAATTACCTACATTTGCGCTATATTACTAGAATTATATTACATATATCGTATTACTATGGTCAACTACATATCGTATTGCCATGGTCAATTACCATATCAACTGGTTGATTACCATGGTTTATAACCGTGCTTCATCACATGATATGGTGGTTTCTCAAAATACGGGACCCCCGAAATCATCCAATATCAACTTCTCAAAGTAGTAAACCAAGCATTTTCGGGGATTATGACTTGAGAAACCACCAAATTGCCTTACCACATCAACTGGTTACCATGGGAGCTTACCTACCTTCAACCGCCGCAAATGATGCCACCACGGTTGACTCCCAGGGGTGGTGGCAGGCCATCAAGCTGGTGAGAGAGGCCCTGAAAATTCCTGTCGCGAGCAATGGAGGTGTGTCCTCCTACGACTCAGCGCTGCGGTGCTTGGAAGAGACGGGTTGTTGCTTGACTTGACCCAGACGATCCCAGAGGTTCAGATTGAGTCAATTGAGAATAGAAATTCAATTAGAATAATTAGAATTCATACAGAATGATATAGAATATATAAAATGCTATATATATATATATATATATGGTCAGGGCCCCCCCCCACGGCCCGCAACTCTATATATCAAATAAGGGTCTTGACTAGGTAGATGTTATTCTATTATGTGACCATAGTACAAAACCATGTAAAATACAGTATAAAATGCGTTTCTGCTTCCAGATTATCAATCTGTTCGCTTTATTCCATTATTTAGTACATTCATTTGGCCGGGCCGAATTTCGGCCAAAAAAAAATACAATTTAAGAAACACAAAAAAGTATCGAAAATCAAAAAGCTTCAAGAAAACCAAAAAACCAAAAAAAAAATATTCTGAGACTCTTGGAGAACCCCTGATCAGGAAAACCAAAAAAACCTCGAGAAAACCAAAAAAAACAAAAAAACCAAAAAAAACAATATTCTGAGACTCTTGGAGAACCCCTGATCAGGAAAACCAAAAAAACCTCGAGAAAATCAAAAAAACCAAAAAAACCAAAAAAACCAATATTCTGAGACTCTTGGAGGACCCCTGATCAGGAAAACCAAAAAAACCTCGAGAAAATCAAAAAAACCAAAAAAACCAAAAAAACCAATATT
>VSDK01000429.1:240017-260946 GCA_009767595.1 Symbiodinium kawagutii
TCTCTCTCTCTCTGTCTCTATGGAATAAAAGATTCAATTCTCTTTTTTATATTCATTTCCTTTTTCTCTCCGATTCTCTCTCTGTCTAAGATAATCAATCTTCTAATATTTTTTTCTTCTCTATGACTCTCTCTTTTTCTCTAAATGTAAAATAATTGAACAAAGTGTCTATTATAGTTCTTCTCTTCTTCTCTATAGTTTTTTCTCTCTACATGTATTGTAGTTTGGCTACTTCTCTCTTATATCTATTCTCTCCTTCTCTATGATTCTCTCTCTCTATTTAGAGCAACGAAGTGAATTTATGTATCTAGCCCCTCTCTCTAGACCAATGTATTACAATCTTATCTTCTTTTCTTTGGCTCTCAACATAAAATTCCATATTATATTGATGGTTTTCTTCTCTATGATTATCCCTCTGTTTACAAACATAAGAAAATGAATTCTCCAACGGTTCTCCCTCTAAATGTATATACGCGCATATATATTTATGACAAAGATTTTGAAATTCTCTACTATATTTAATTTTTTCTTCTCTATGATTCTCCCTCGCCTTTTGTGTATATAGTAAATTCAACTCCATTTTATTCATGATCTTCTTCTATTTGATTCTATATCTCTCTCCCTATTTTTTAATACAATAAATTCTATATGATATAATAATAGAATAAATTCTCTATTATATGTATTATCTTCTTCTCTCTGATCTTGCTGCTCTTTGTGCATATAGCAGTTTAAGAGATTGTCAATATTCATTCTCTTCTTCTCTATGATATTCATTCTCTCCATATTTAACAACTAAATAAATTCCCTATTATATCTATTCTCTCCGTCTCTATGATTATCTCTTTATCTAGTTTTATCAATAACCAAAGAACCTATTATATGCATAGTCTGCTTGTCTATGATTTTCTATCTTTGTACATATAGTAATTTGAGAAATTGCTTATTGGATTTACAGATGAGGGAGTGGGAGGTGGAGACATGAACAGTGTAGAAACACAATATTTTTAGCATGCTTATGCATTTTTCGAATTTGGAGTGTGTTAATCAATTGTAAGACTTGCCCATGAGCTGAAACCTTTGGTTGCTGAATTGTGCCCAGGTTTTTGCTATTTCCAAAAGTGTAACCAATGTCGAGAAAACCAAAAAACTAAATTGCCAAACTGCGGGCCGTGGGGGGGGCGGTGAGCATATATATATACACGTATGTATGTATATATATATATGTCGTTGAAAAAAGTCAACAATCGGTATGAGTATGATCAAACATGTCTATGAAAGAATGGCACCGAAACTGCATGAGCGCACTAGGAAATTAATTAACGTTTCATGAAAACAAAAAACCTTGTGCAAAGTCTTGCAGCATGGAGATTTTGGGGTGCACCCGGATTTCCGCGAATTGCGATCCTTTTTTTCGACTTGTTAATGTTGGTGATTCTCCCCTACCATTATTGCTGGTTATAACCCCATTATTGCTGGTTATAACCCCTATAAAACCCCATTGTTGGGTCCCTTTCGATGCATCGATGCCGCAATCGATGCATCGCACCCATGACCTGAGGGGTTCACTCCCTGCCACCAAGGTGTTGCCGTGATGGTGGCCACAGCCCTGCTGCAGAATCCTGAAACTCGCTGGGGAATCTTCCCACGAGTTCGTCAATGACGATACCAGAGATAGGATCTAAGGTTCCTTCCAGATCATGCAAACAATGGATTGTTATCCTTAGATTGATTAGATTGATAGAACCTTAGGCTCGATTGTTTTCGGAAGATGTTGAATTTGGAGATCGAAAGACGGCCTTTTGCACCTCAAGTCACAATTTGAGAACTGTTTGATGGGCGTGACCGTTGATCCATTGAAATAACAGGACTGTAATCGCACAATAGTGGAACTTCGTCTCAATGATTTCATTTCCAAAAGTGAAACATGTTGAGCTCCCATGGTTTGTTGGATGACCAAGGAACTATTTTTGCCACCGAAAGAAGATGAAGCCGACGATTATGCGACTGAATCAACGTCGTGCACTAGCGGGCTGCTTGGCAAATTTGCTGCTTGCTGCTCCAGCAGCTTTCAAAAAAACAATCCACGGGGTTGACGACATTTGACGACATGTCAAGGACCCAGGAATGACGAACAGTCTGCATGTGTCCAAAAGGCATCCAATTTGAAGCTCCAGCGATTTTCATCTGACTTCAGCTTCGTGAGGTCATCAAAGCCGGCTCTATCACAAGGGATCAGGCAGCTGCAGTTTGATTCAGCACCTTTTGTTTTAGCAAGCTCAACCACGTGTTTCTAGCATCAATCGTGACACATCCCTGACCTTGAATGGTCTAGCTGCTGAAGTCCAGAGTCCAGCTCATGCTTGGAACTATGTCCATGTGATCCTTCTCCACAGAAGCTGAAATTTTAGAGCTGAGAACCATCTACAGGCACTGCCTGTTGTACCTGCAGATGTGCGAGCTTGAGCCACCCTGGTCTTTGCGCTGGGCCCGCGATCATTTGAGAGCATTGATGGCAGGTGGGACATGGGAGAATACACGGCACCCCAGTGGATGGAGATATCCATGTGGAGATTCGGGTAAGATAACAGACTCAGTTGACGAACAGTGAGATTGTGCCGGTGTTGGACACCAACAGGGGGCCAAGACTCGAACTGAATATCAATCCTCTGCTGTTACAAAGTCTAGATGTTTTGCTTCGTATTTGTGACCGCTCAGACTGAGCTCCAGGTTCATCTCGCCTGGATTTGCTCGCACTGCTGGATGCTGTTACAGATGCGACTCGCGGCCTGCCGCCGGAGCTTTCGGCTTTTGCCCAAGAGCGGCTGCTTGGATCCTCAATTAGTCGGTGATAGCCATCCCTATGTGCACAGAGACTGTATAAATATATGCATGTATGATCGTGGATGTATAGCTTATCATACTTGTATATGTATATATTATATCTACAAGAAGAATATTGTATGAATGCAAAAGATTGCAAACGCGTGTGTATTGGATATAATCAAAGTATGGTGGGATTGCTCTCACATCAGCGAACCAAACCTCTCCTTTATGGTTCAGATTGATGATGGTTGACGGATTTACAAAAAAAACAGTTAAACAGCAAGCAGAATTGATGCACGTTTTGCACATAGTGGATTTCTTTTTCATGTGCAAACTCAGTGAGGAAAGCCTGTTGGAGGGCAGAGATTTGCCAAGACTTCCGCGATGTCATCAAGACGATCTCTGTGCACGAAGGTCAGGTCTGTTGTGATTCAATGAAGGCTGCTGTTGGTTGATGCTGGTTATGCTACTATGGTGGTCAAACATAGTCAGACCCTATTGTTGTTGGGAATGCCCGTCTCCCCCCAGATATCCTGCGCATAGATATCCTGCGCATAGATATCCCGCGCATATTCTCTATTGTTGCTTATTCCCCGAGTCATGACCATTTGCCATCAGTATTTTGTGAGATTTTGGTCATTTTTGGTCACGGGGAGCAGCAGGCTTGGACCAATTCTCATGTGTCACGAGGAATATCTTCCTAGGTCAGTCAAATTTGAAACGGAGGGAAACGATGCTAAAGGATGCCAGAGCAGCAAATTTACTCGTGACGATCTTGAGTTTATTTTGCCAGTGATGAATGCATGGCAGGGTGGCCGCACCAAAATTTGAAGTACGATTGCATGCACTTCTGCCGAAGCGGCGGGGAGGCGGCAGATATCCCCCCCATCAAATCACAAATTGCCAGCCATCAATAACCGATAACCTTCATGATATTCTGACCTCCCTACTGATCCCCGGCCCCCGAGCTCCAGAGAGGTCTGTGCACACCGGACTCGACGCATTTCGCACATCTGCCGTGGGGAACCTCCCGGTCGCTGGAGCATCTCAAAGGTAGCACCAAAGGGTGCCTTGGAAAAGGAGCTTGAGATACCAGCGGTTCTTTGAATGATACATGTTAAATCATGTTCACAGCTTTAGCCACAGGTCTTTGGTTCCATTCTGTCTGCCATATATTTTTCATTCTGCATCTAAGGTGCTCGCTGGTGGTCGAAGGCCGCATTTTGCTGTGGGCACTTATGTACTCGTATCAAATTTCACGGAGGAATTTGCAAGCGAACAGTTCACATAGTTCACCAAACTCTTCTTGCTTGGCAGAAGGTCGAACAAACATCTGAATACAAAGTATGTAGATATATTGATATATTATAATATGTTCAGAATACTTATCTATTCTAATGAATACAGTAATACACGTGTCTATCTTATGAATAACAGAAGGATTTGTTTATCATTCCATTAATCATGGTGTTTTTTGTTTTTGAATTCATCACTGGAGATTCTCTAGGTGCCAGCACTACGCAGAAAGCTTTGCTACGGGGCGCGCCCGTCAGCAAGCGCTTTGCTGAGCGGCAGAAGCAGAAAGCCTTAGCGATTCAGTGCCTTGCTGCTAACTTTTGGACAAGTGGAGAATTGTGCTGCTTGCAGTAAAGTCAAAGGTGGTTTTGCAGACATGGAGAGAACAAAATACCACATTTCAATGCATTTGAGCAGTTCCCTGCTGCCAATTTGAATAGGCCTGTTGAACTGTTTCGCAGTAGTTTTGAATTGCCCCGACCATAGTTTGCTCGCTGGACCTGTGCAGTCAGGAGCTGCTTGCAAGCGAGTTCCAAGTTGTCTGAGCGGCGTAAGACTCAGAAGGCTTAGGAAGCCAGGGAAAATTGCTCTCCATCACTGGTACTTTCCCTGTTCCTATATAATTATAATAATTGTTATGGACTTGGATGGTGCTCGCAGGTCCCCCACACTTGGACAAACCCGTATGTGAATGATGTCTACTAGCAGATGATAGGAGTTGACTCTAAAGATGCTCGTCAATATCGACACCTTTTCCCTGGTGACTCACACTGGCAGCAGCCGAAGCGACTGTGAGCTTTAGCTTCCCTACTACCGCCTGTTCTCTGAAGAAATCGTTGGTTGTTCCCAACTTGCAGGACTCTTGCGGCAATTGCTTCTAGCACTAGCTTTTGCAAAGATTGCAAAGAGCCTTGCGGAAAAGCAATCAGGGAGAGAGAATAAACCAATGAGCAAAAAAAGTAAATGGACAATACGAAGGCAAAGCTGTTGGTTGACTACTGTGTAAGTCTCCTGCTACCTGCTACAAGGAAATTGTAGTGATTCGGTCGTTCTGGCGAATGATAAGACATTTTGGTTTACTTCAAACATTTTTCACCAATCACGGACAGCGCGAAATCTCTACCGCAAAGAAGCAACCACAAAAGCATGATGGACGAGTTTCCTTGTCTTCAATGTTTAGACCGTGGCCACTTCAGTGGCTGCCTTGACCAAATCGTCCTCCATTTGGCAGGGACCTCGAGTTTGCACAGGAGGAGGTGGAGAAACTTCAGAAGCAGGTCCAAATGCCAAAAGGGTTACGGGAACCCAATTGGGTCTCAGCAAAATATGGCAAAAGAGGTATCCGGGTATTCTTCGACGATCCCAAACTACCACCACCAACAGGTGCATGTGTGCCCACGTCAAATCCATTATGGCTAGGTCTTGCACAAGTTGCAGGAACCAACAGTGCCTGGCATATCACTATATATTGCTTTAAGAGATAAGAGCGTGCCGCGAATCCTTCATGATTGAAACCAGCCCCATGATTTGCAATGCAACTTTGAGTCTTGCACATCATGTAATTGACGTACCACCGTGCAAAATGCCTGCGGTGTGTAAACTCAGCATCCTCTTGGTTGATGGGTTAGTCCTTGCTTAGTCGCGTAGCCAAGTGCCTTCGGGGTTGGCTCAGGGGGTTGTCACTTCCCAAGAGAGTTCCCTACCGGGGCCAGGTGGAGCAGTTGCGTTCGGACTCCATGGGCAAAAGCACCGATCATCAGAGGCACTCACAGCTGTGGACCACCGGTCGCCATTGGTGCTGTGACTGGTGCTGGTACTGCTGGAAAATGCTGAAGTTTGTGCCGCTTCTTGCTAATGTACCCCTCAGAAATAGTCAAAAATACTGGTTCATTATGCTGGTTCTTTGCTAAACATGTTGACACTGGAGATAGTAACTATGTGAGATAAAGTATGGACAATTCTTCAAGAAGCCATGCAACCCATGCGACTGGTGAGCACATCTCATCAGGTCTGTAGAACAGCTGACCTTGGACTTCCAGTCACGTTTGGAAGCGTTGGAAGAGCAAAAGAGCCTCGAGGTGGGTGTAGAATGGTGCAGAGTCAATGCGTAGCATGGACATCCTCCAATCTTATGCGATGGAAGACCAAAGCAATTCTCATCAATTCTCAACAGCACATGAATCAAAGAGCCAAGATCACCCAATGTCTGAAAAAGGATCAGTTTGGTCACCTTGGGCAAGGAATGTGGGAAGCCGTGGGAAACTTGTTCGGTGTATCACGTGTGGAAGTACACATTGGGCCCATTGCCAGCTGCGAAGGCAAGACAAAAGCATGAGCTGGCGCTCAGCCTTCGAAGTGTGGAGGTGAGCCTCCTGGACATGGAAATACATGGAATCCATCAGATAATCAGTTGGTTTCAATATGTGTGAATGCCTACCATTGGAATCCGAAGGTGACGGCAGAGCCCTAAGGTCTCCATTTGTGGAGCCAAGTGACATGACTTTGGAGTGGACTTCCTGGATTTGGACTCGCAGTCTGGGGATAACTCCAAGATGCCCCAAGCATTTCAGTGTGAATTCTGGAGGTTTTGTTGAGATAAGAAAGGACACCGGAGGTCCAGTTACAGCTCCTGTGGCCAGGAGCGCAGCCGCACGGACTTGGCTCAAGTGGAGGTGCCCTGTGGAGAGCAACCAATCAACCGAGCGCTGCGTTTGAGGCAGTGGTTCATTGATTGGTTGGTTGGTTGGTCGGTTGGTTGGTTAATGGATGTGAATGGTTGGTTAATAAGCCTTCATTAGTAGGCAACAAAAAACAAGGAACATCCCGATTACATCCAACCAGATAATTTTGTGGGAATCTGATTTGACAGCAGAAGATTCACTTGGAAGATTCACTTGACACAAATCGGACAGTTGATGCCATTCACGTAACCAGATCACATCCTCTTTGTTTGGAAGGTTCAAGGGCCAACCAGGGAAAATGCGATCTACAGGTACGTAGGTATGAGATAAAGTCCGTTGAAGCAAGCATTTGTGCAACCATTCGCGGTAGGTCATATCACTTGTGCGCGTGTATCCATCAATGTGGGTACCACAAATCATCCTTATCATTTGACAAATGTTGGAGCCATCTATTTGGGAGTACCTTCCCGATTGGTGGATGTATGGATCACAGAATCATAGATGATCATAGTATAAGATATTGTTTTTGATGAATCTATACATATATCATATATACATGTACATTTACACACACACACATGTATGTATGTGTATATATATATATGTACAATATATACATTGTACATATGTATGTACATATGAATATATTATGGATACTTGTAAATGTAGATACACCTATATTCTTATGATGGTTACATAAGAACCGGCAATCACTGCCTGGGCGCCCAGCTTCAGAGGCGCAGCGTGTTCAGTTGGATTTGCAATGCACTGCCACGAGCTCAGCCGTGTGGAGAGGTCAGCCCTGGGTGGGATCGATCACCGGACTCGTGAGCATAGCCAGCCTCAAGAAATCACCAAAGGGCCCACAAATCGGGTGATGTTTAGTGGGAAAGGGCCATAAATAGGCTGATGTTTCGTGCGAGTAGAAACTTGGGGTGTAATGACTTTGACCTACAAACATTTTGTGAGCGAAAATACTGCGACCTTGTAGCATTCCGGACCATGGCAGAAACAGTTCCCCAAAGTTGGAAGGACCACAGCAACAGACCTTTGTAGACATATGTAGACATGTAGTGGTTGCTTGGTGCTTAAGTTGTCAAGTGCATTGTTTCTTCGATGCGTTCTCATTTTCTTTCAGTTGATTGTATATCCTTGTGCTGTCCAGTGAGTCCCCCAGTTCAGGTCCCCAATTTGCCTCAAGGGAACCAGGTTCAAGCGGACTCGCTTGAGCAGTTCCAGCCTTGAATCCCAGGCTTTGCAGGTGCTTACCCTCTCTGCATCTGGGAGGAAGGGATAGGTTGCTTCAAGCGTTTGGGAGAGGTGCTACAGGCATCACCCTAGCGGGTTGCCGCTTCAGGTTGCCTATTAGTTGATACATTTGATACCCCAAGTTGGGAGTTCCCAGAACCCGTCGGTTTCCTGAACTATTACAGTCGTGCTTTGCTGGATTTTTTGGGTTCCATTTCTTGAACCCATCTGGAGACCTGGAGAGTTCCGGTTTCTTTCGGATGACAGCAGATGGAAGGTGCTGTTTAGAACAAAACCGATGCAATTGCATACACCTCCAATATGATGATCTGATGTGAGTGAGGTGTAGAGATCAAAGTGGGATTCCCGAAGAACGGTATTTTCTCAATGCTAATCACTAGATTTCTTGCAGGCACCAACGTTCGCAGCACACCCACAAACATATGCACACAACACACACCCTCGAGGCACACGCACACACGACGTTTGCATGTGGATTGAGGAAGCATGGGTTGCGCATCCGCAGACCGACAAATTCAGCTCAAATCTACAGTGATTCATTGCATGATTTTTCCCATCAAACATCATCAAACCATATCCCCCATTAGCAGAGCAACCGCAGTCTGAACCTAACACCTGCATCGAAACCGCGTGATCAACAAGCTCTGTGATGGAGAAAGGTGCTTTGACCTACTTATGGATTGATGAACTATTGAACTATGCGATCCAATTCTTGGGAACCTGGACGTTTGGTGCACCCTCAATCTCTGGAAAACCCTTTGGGGAGCAACAAACAGTGGCACTTCCCTGACCTGCTCCCTCTAGTTGTGGTGTCGGCGGATACACACCTGAGCAGCTAGTGCTGCGATGGAGGCGCCGGGGGATAGCGCCTATTGGTTGATCAATGTAAGGGATTGGAGTACTTGTTGTATCATCCAGCACGGCTATCAACGAATTTGAGGAATCGCCGAGGCCTTCTGCGAAGATGACTGTGGGCATTTGGAATGATCCAGCATAAAACGCAGATTTTGAGATGTCACTTCGCGATTGAATATGATTCATTCTATGTCACGTCATTCTGTGTCGTTCTTTGTCATTCTGTGCCATTCTTGATCATTCTGCACAATTCTACACCAATGCATCTTTTTGAGTATAGTATGGTTCACTGATGTTGATTTTGGGCTTGTTCTGAGCGCACTGCATGGCACCTGGGGTGATTCATGGTGAACATATCGACGATGTTCTCAAGGCAGGCACCATGTACTCCATCCGGGAGACCCTTGACACAGATGAGTCAGGCCTGGGATAGCAGGTCATTCCAATCCATTGCACTGCACACCTCGGATCTGAACACCGCACCCTGTTCCTTCTTTGAGCTTGGCACGTTCGTCCCTGGGTCGTTTGCTCACCTCAATTTAGATGTTTGCCATGCACCTGTTGTCATTTACAACTATCCAGTACAATGCGTTGTGATTCATCGCGACGCATTGCCATTCATTGCCATGACCATTCAGACTCGTATAATGGTAGTTAACAATTGTGAAGTTGTGAAGCCTTACCATTCATTGCCATTCTCTGCATTTTCGACAGCCCCATTATCAACGTGACAATCCATATTAATCCATTGGGTCCCGCGCAGGATCCCGGCCGGGCACGGAATCCTTGCCTGGATCCATGCCATCGTCGCAGATCATTCGTCCAGAGGCGAGGCTCCAGATGCAGTAGTTTTTGGGGCAGGGGAATGGCCAGCAGATATGAAGAGATTGCTTCAAGATGGAGTTTCATCGATGAAACTCCAGCAGATATCAAGGTTTTCAACTCTCAAGATGGAGTTTCATCCATTTGTTTTTGCAAGTGTTTTGCCTGCTTTTTGAACAGGAGCCGCCGGCAACTCAGCGGGCAGATCGGGACACGGTAGCACCATGACTTCGGTCGGATGGCAAGGTGACCATGTGACCATGTGACCTTGATGATATTTGATAATTGAGTAATTTGCAAGTTTACGATACAAATCTCAGAGGATCTTTGATCGTAGCTGCTTTGTGGCTCTGTGTAGAGCAGTGGAGATGATGTCATGCTGCTGGACGTTGGTGTTTATCTAAGATGTGGTGTCCACCCCCCGACCAAAATAGATAACTATCCCATCCTATCCGCACATGGTTTTCCGTAACGACGATATGAGGTTGTCCAATGTAGATGCCAAACTGACCCTATGTTTGCATATGTTCGGTTGGCTGCACATGGTTGTACCGCTATGGTGGGGACAGCCTCACGATGCCCATGATGTGCAGCCCCGAGGCTTGAAGCAGAGATCGATGTCTCCTTCAGCTTCGCCAGGGATCGAGGGAGTGCCTCGACGAAGCTTTGGGCCGTGCGGCATCCGAATCCTGTGATTTGTTGTATCAATTTGCTGAGCTTGCACCGAATCAGTCACCTTGACGCAACCACCTGACTTGGGCACAATATCCTCAACCATAACCAACAAAGTACATACATCCTCAATGATTTCAGGTGGCAGAGTTTCATTGCCCCGATGGTGCTTCCAGCATTGAGACACATGTGCCGGCATGACGATGTACTTGGATGCGTAAAGCATACGATTTTCTTGTGCCCACGGCTGAATAGATTGAGCTTAATTTTTGATAAGTCAATGTAGTATCGGCGGCATTCAGATCATTCAGAGATCAGTCTGGATCTAACATTAGTGCATTTATAGCAGCTTTTGAAACTACTTCATCAAACGGAAATTCCACATGGGATCCTTGGATTGGCCTAAGTAGGTTGCTGCTGGCAATGGCTTGTCCTGTCACCCATTTTACTCAAAAACAGCGGATGGTTCTTCGGGCTAAGGCTGCGGCTGCTAGCGGGGTACTAATACAACTCAATGGGTTGCTGTTAATGAATGCATCGCCAAATTCACGGCCAGAAATTCTGTACCCCGAGAAGTTGTTTGACTACTCTTGTTTCACTGCGTCCGCAGGGGCAAGTCTTCGATTGACGCGAAAAAAGTGGGAATAGGTCGAATACTTGAGGAAATTGGATGAAATTGGTATGATTTACATACTGTGATATGAATTGCCCAATAAGCACGGCAGTCATCTACCCACGACATATGATGACATTGTCATCATAATGTATCATGGTAAGCTTAAATCAAACAGTACAGCTGCTTGGCACCAGAGGAAAAAGGTGATTGCAAAAGGGTAGTTCCAACCACTGTTCGCATCACCATGTGGGAGTGATGCCAGGTTCCACCTCTGTGAACGATCTGAAACTCCTGCCGGAACCCTGATGTGGTCGATTCGAAGAGCAAATGGGAGGGTCTTTAGTCTTTGGATCGTCAGAATCAGAATGCTATGTTTTCAAGGGCGCAGTGTCGACATGAACCATTCTGACCCTGTTTGAACTGGTTTGATGCATCAACCATCGAGCGATGTCTCCGAGTATTCTGCCGGGCTTCAAGAAATCATCAGCCTGAGATCACAACCCGCTTCATACTTTGTAAGCGACTTTGTAACCTACTCGATGTTTCAAACAATTTCATTCAACCCCCAACTATCGGTCATACGAACGGCGCTCCCCAAACCGGGTTGATCTGACCTTCGATCCTCAGGGTGGAGCAGGCGTGCCCGTTGATCCCGGGATGGTTGTGGATCACTTCTGTGGGCTCATCTCTGGAAGTAGCCCTTGGGTTCTGGTGCTTACCGTTGTTTCCCTTGCGCTCTGACTTCCAAGTTCCAAAATTTGAACAGCTGTCTATTTCGAATTGTCTGGGACTTCCTATTTGGTTCTGTTTCAGAATCATATTAGTACTACTACTACTACTACTTCTACTACTACTACTACTACTACTAACTACTACTACTACTACTACTACTACTACTACTACTACTACTACTACTACTACTACTACTTCTACTACTACTACTACTACTACTACTTCTACTACTACTACTACTACTACTACTACTACTACTACTACTACTACTACTACTACTACTAATGACAATAATATCCGTTATTGGCGATCAATGGTGGACCATTAATCAACCAGCTGATCAACATCGCTGATCAGCCATTATCAATCATCAACATCCATGAACCATCAGCCAACCATTCCTAAGTATTCACCATATTCACCTTTTGTTAGTGGTAGTAATACTTCACCTATTGTGTCCTGCGTTAACAATAGTTATTCAGCATCATTGAGCATTACATACGTAGCCATGGCGCCTTGGGTAGCCCGTAGTAGTACCCATAGGTGCGCCGTCCTTCGCTACCAGGTTGCAGCAGAGCAGCTGAGTCGCCTAGAGCGGCGGGTGAGGACTTTGGAGGCCGGGGGCTGCAGATGCTTCAGCAACGGTGACCTAATGAGTAGATATGATTAGCAATTAGCAATAGGCAAATGATGCGTGAATGATAGCTGAATGATAGGTGAATGATAGGTGAATGATGGGTGAATGATAGGTGAATGATTGGTGAAATATTTGTGAATGATAGGTGAATGATTGTTGAATGAGGTGAATGATTTGTGAATGATAGGTGAATGATTTGTGAATGATAGGTGAATGATTTGTAAATGATAGGTGAATGATTCGTGAATGATAGGTGAATGATTTGTGAATGATAGGTGAATGATTGTTGAATGAGGTGAATGATAGGTGAATGATTGGTGAATGATGGGTGAATGATAGGCGAATGATTCGTGAATCATAGGTGAATGATAGGCGAATGATTTGTGAATGATTTGTGAATGATAGGTGAATGATTTGTGAATGACAGGTGAATGATTGGTGAATGATTTGTGAATGACAGGTGAATGATTGTTGAATGAGGTGAATGATTGGTGAATGATTGGTGCATCATAGGTAAATGATAGGATAGACATGATTGACTAATGGCTGTTGATCATGGTCAGTGGGTGATGATTGAGCAGCTTTTTGGTTAACGGTTCGGTGATGGTGACACGCTTCATCAAGGGGAGAAAACGGGAGACAATATTTGACAATGATTAAGCATGATTAATCGTGTATTGATGAGACACTATTAACGATGAGCTTCAACAAGGTTGAAAACGGTTTGCTAATGGCTAACCAATGGTTGCACTAGGGAAAAATTGCCAGCAAGAACCAAAGGAGGAGGTCTTCAGCTCCATTCCGAAATTCGCGAAATTGTTTGTTTGGCAGCTGGTACATTGGAGACGGGATCGATCAACGCAAATGGGTTGTACCGGGATCTTGAAATCTAGGTTGTGTGTGAAATTCTTGGACCAAATCCAAATGGACATAAGCTGCGCGATCGAAGGGCTTCAAATGTTTGGGATTCAGTCTGCTTCTTGGCAATGATGTGTTTTGATCGTTGCAATGCTACTTTTGACAGTCTGCGATTTTCTCGAAGTTGAAGCCCCTCCTCGACTTCCCCCTTGTTTCCGGAATGTCGGCATATCGCGCCATTGCACCTTCACTGATTCTGCGCTTGTTTGGTTGCATCATGTAGATTTCTGCAACAGAAGCATTGCACATGTCGTTTAATCCAGAGGTTTTGCACAGAGATGTAACAAGAATGACCTCAGAATGCAAAGAGGAACGGCTCAATCCTCCAGATTCTTCAGGCTGGTTCCTCGACAAATGGAATCACTCTGGACTGCCGGCCGTCACCGCGTCGGGTCAGTGAGTGTTGGGGGCAAGATTAAACCACACACGACCATACCGGTACCAGAAACACCACATTTTCTATCAGTCAGTTCTTTGACTTGGTGAGTTTTTCGCAATGCAATTTGTGAGCTTTGATTGCAGAACGGCAGATTCATACTGTCAACTTATGGCTCCAAGGAGTCGACGTTTACAAGAGTCGCATGGAGGGACATGCCCTGTCTGTATGCGTGGTGTTATTGTTTGATGAGTTTTGCACGCATTTTCCGAATGCGGCAGCCGCAGGCCCTTTCACACAGAAATGCTTAGTGTAAAACACAGGCGTACATGGAGATACAATGCTGATGCCAGAGATGATGCTGATGCCATGATTCTTCACTGCCACAATCCTCCTGTGTGCCGTTCCAAGTCAGAGGCTCATGGAGCTACTGTTGATATTATCTCACAACCTAGTAAAGCCACCAAGTTCAGTCAAATGAATCCAAGAAGATCACTGGCGACATGACTAGATATGACTAACACATACTGACATACCATCAATTGCATACTGACATACCGTGACATACCCCATGACCATCACATGCCATCGACATACCAATCATGCCATCACTACACATCAACTACACATCCAAAATTTGCCAATTTTCGCAGCTTGCAATGGCGCCAAGTCTCCGGCGGAAGGCAGTGGGAAGAATCATCGTTGGGACTGGGCCAGCTGCATCATGATCTGGGTATGGATCATGACCAAACTTAGAGAAATTTCAAGAGATTCACTTTTGGATACATAATATATATATATATCATATATTATTATGTATATTTTTGATTTGTGTATATATATATAGATATACATATATGATCATATATGTATTTACATTCAAATATATTATATATATATATATATATCATATATGTATACACATCATTTGGGCCGTAGCCTATTTTTGATGTTCAAAAGTCTCAATCTTCAAGGGATGAGTCCCACCTGCACGGCTAGGCTGTGTGCCTGGCACTGCTTGGCTGGCTATCAGCCACTGTGGAAGCCTCAGTCTTTGAGACTTCACTGCCGAGGAGGTTGTTGAGAGCTGCTGAGAGCTGAGGTCACCTGGACAGGTCCTTTCCTCCAAAGCAGACGGTCATGACCCCAGGCAGATTTTGTGATGCAGTAAGGATTGTACATATGTGTCAATCGGTTCTTCATTGTACTAATCACAATTCCCTGGTTGATCCGGGACAATCATAGTGAACCTAATAGCTGACGCCTTACTATCACGAACCGCTACTAACCACATAGCTGATGCTGGAAATTTCAAGGTCCTCCACTTCGGTGGCCCTGTTTGCGAAGAGCACTGAAGAGGAGGCAACGTCATGATATCATTAGATGTGCTTTCAGGTCCAGGTAGCTGTGGCAGGGGGAGCTGTTCACCATTTTGAGCAGTCTCAATAAAAAGGATGATAATTAGATCGAATTATGCTGTCAGGTTATCCTATCAAGCTGTTTGGGCATGATCACCAAGTAGTTTGAAATCACTGCTGATTAAGTGGCTTACTTGTTCTGCTACCATGGTTTGGACATGCTCCATTTCAATTTGCTTAGCAGAAGAGGCAGGTCTTCAGAAGGCGGCACTCGATGAAGCTTTGACATTGTCCATGATATTGCATGATCTGTTTTTCATGGTGTGCAAGCATATTTCGCCAGTAGCAACATGTTCGTGTTGTTTCAGGAGTTTTGCCATATGAGTTGCCTGTCAATCCTAGTTCTGCAGTGATGGCTGACAGCCTCTCGCAAGGAAAGCCGACTAGATCCAGTGGCAGGCCCCGCATCGTGTGCCAGCGGTGGCTTCCGTCAAGGGGCAACTTTGTCCATTCTTAGGACATCGTGGGATATCTCTGGTCTCTTGAGAAATACATAGGATTCCTTGATGAATCAATATTCGTCCCTGATCAGCATCCGGCTTCCAGAGGTTTGGGTTCCGCCCTTTTTTTCGGGGAACTCTGTGTGGAGTTTTGGGCACAGAAACTGGTGACTTTCCTGGCGATTTGTAGATTTTCCGCAATGAATGGCATTGGTTCATCACAGCACTTTCTGTGCATGGTTCACTTCATTCTAGACCTCCATAGACCTCCAGTTTTTGATTACAAAGTCAGGAGCATAGCCAACAACGCTTCCCAGCCGGAATACTGTTACATCATGCTGGGATTGCATCATGAATGGTGGATCATTAGTTACTTTTCACTTAAACAATCATTCAGCATCATTAATATTCATCAACCAGAATTGTTGAATATGATTGACCACCATTGGCCTTTATTGACTCTAATCAAAGGCTTGGGGACCCATGGCACAAGGCAAAGGAGAACTGCCCGAGTGGCTCATGGAGGCGACAGGAGGAGTTCGAGCCTTGAGCCTTTCTGAAGGACCACTGGCAGATTGATGATACATGAGGTGACACAGGGTAATAGGTATAGGGTATCAACAGGGTAACATAGGTTGATGATACCATCAGACTATATACAGGGTGTGACATATGTGACATAGGTTCTATGTATAGTGTATCAACAAGAAATGGTATAATCCGTGTGTAAACAGCGAAGATGGAATGATGTGATGGCTATAAGCAGTCAACAAACCGTTCCAAGTCCGCTTGAAGACATATTGCGTCATGTTGCCGAGGGAAGTGTTTACTGCCCACGGATATCTACAATATCTACAGGGTAGGCCCCAAACCAATCGTGAAAACCGCTGCACCTCCATGAACGACAGGGTCCCCAAACTGGCTACCGCTTGAGGTGCCCAAGGATGATTCGGAGCGACAGACGGGGGCCGTTGATTTCAGTGCGACGCCTGGGAGGGCGACTGAACTTGGAAAGTTTGGCTGCTGTGACTTGATTGTTGAGTTCTAAGCTGCTACCCTGCTAGCTGATTCAACCAGGGATTGCAATGGGAGACACCAATGAACCAGGCAAATGCCATGAAGCACCTACTATTCTTGCAATATTTTGCACTTGTGAACCAACCACATTACGATGGGATGAGATTGCCCCTGCAGTTTCACCATTTCGCAGGTGATTCATGTGCCATTCCCACAGCCATCAGGTTGGGACTATCGTGTGGTGAGCGCGGTGATTTTCGCTGTCGGCCTATTGTATATAGGCATTCAGGGCTAAAAGGCCTTGACCCATCCGGCTGACAGTCCATCTCAAGTCAGGGAGCAGGACAAAATTGGATGCAATTTTAAGGTGGCATTTGATTTGCAGCGTATCAGAGTCGATTGCGGCCAGACAGTTCGAATACGTTTGAATGTTGGTCACTTGAAAACGCATGTATTTTCATGGCCTGGATTCCCGCAGCTGGCATTTGCAAAGATCATACGCCACGGAATCCGTTGAAGCTGCCAAGGAAAAACCTCTTTCCCAAGTCATCTCATGTTTTTCACTTCTGATATTTTTTAACGTGTCCTCAAGAATCCTCAAGATGTGTGTAACCTGGTTGCTGTAACCTGGTGTAACCCATAGCTTTCGCCAAGGGAGCCGTGACATCGACACATTGAGCAGCCATGGATGTTGCTGACCAGTTGCAGCTGCTGGATCGCCGGGTGTCACATCTGGAGGAGCTGACCGTGCAGAAGGCCCTTTCTGTTCCAGGTGTTCCAAGCCCAAGAAAAAGATTGTGTTTTTATAGACTATAGACGATTATACTACTGTAGATGTCAGGTGTCTATCTTAAAGGTGCAGCTAGGAGGTGAATCGTACTAAGCTGGTTGCCAAGACAGTTAGGCTTTGTCAAGCTGAAGTAAGTGACTCAAGTGACTCAAGTGATTCGTGGAAGATCTGTGACCAGTTGGCCCAGTGGGCCGTTTCCCAAAGCTTGGGCGATCCTTTGCCAGGTATCGGCGGAAAATGGACATAGCAGCTGGGAGTGTCACTTGGCAAACCAGTGCAGCGCAAGCAAGAAATGCAAGGAATAGGTGCATATGTTGAATTTCTCAATTTCTCAACAAACCAACTTCGACCTATCTTTCTTTCACTTTGGCATTCTATCTTTCTCATCCCACTTGGTGCAATGTCTTTGCCTGGTCTTTAGTGACAGCTTTGTTCTGCTTAAGCAAGGTATGACTTCCAGCAACGTCTTGAAGTTCCTGAAGGCCCTTCAAGGTGAAGTGTCCACGTCACTTCGTCTCCAATCGACACGGGTTTGGTATGCTGGGATAAGGATCAACAAAAAGATATGAATGGATCGAACTAATATGAATGGATCGAACTAATATGAACTAATTAAGGGGGTTTGAATACAATATGTTTTTAATCAACAATAGTTGGGACAATGAGTGCTCGTGAGAAGATGGTCAGTCATACATACAGAAAAATGATGCAGAATGGATGTGGGTCAAGTCACTATTACACTCCAATGGCAGACGGATGTTTACCCTCAGCGATGATAAATTGTGTGGCATCTTTTTGTATCCTGGATTTTGCTGGGAATACCGAGGTATACCGAGGTCATGATTAGCAAAGCTTTGGGTCCGGCTGTGCTTCCTAGTGCTTCCCAAATTCTGGATCCAGCCATATCCACAAACAAACAGTTCCTCCTCGTGACCCTATCGATTGAAATTGTTGTGGCACGGCCTAGGTTACGAAGAGCCTTGCCAATGATGCTCAAGCTGCAGAGAGAAAGAGAGAAGTTTCTTGTGGGTCTGTCATGGTGGGAACCAACCCTAGCACCTGCAGCACCTGCAACACAAACTCGGAGCCATAGATTCTCCCGAAAACGTGACGTGACGATGTCTAGCTTTTGGCGAGTACCTTTTGTTGGCCATCACTGCACATGCTGCCAGATGGGATGTCCAGTGGACGTGATGTGCCCTGCAGCGTGCACTGTCAGAAATTGTTGTTGTCCACGAACTGTGTTGACGTGAACGCTGCTTGCACTGCCAGCATGTGCGCCAGAATGACAGCTTTATGGTTGGTAAATGACATAGCCAGTACCCGCAGCATCACGTCCGATGCACTAGCCAAGAGTCATGCAATTTGGGAAACACTTCCGTTGCTCAGGAGTGATGAGTTTCATGCACTGCGAGAAGTCGTAAGCTCCATGCAAGGTGCGCCAGACTAGCTGCTCCTTTTTTGGGAATTTCGCTGGCAAGCTATGTGCACGAAGTGCTCAGGATGCTTATGAAACATGCAAGTCCTACAAGTCCTATTTGTTTGCCCTTGCTTCCTTTTCGGATTGTTTGATTGTTGCTTGCCTTTGATCACCTATGATATCCTTTTATCTTGCCAGGTGGCTTTGTTCGCTTTTAGATTGCATCATGTAGACAGTTGGACGTTCTCTGAAAACATCCGTCAAGAAGCTGGCACAGGTTCAGTTGACCTCATGAAGAATAAGACGCAGGCGATGGAGCCTCTTGGAGAAACGGAGTACCTGGTTTTACTCAGGCGATATACAGTAGCAGTGACATGGTCGTCAATAGGGGATGATCAACGATGATCAGTGATGGTCAAGTGTTTGAACTTTTCATTGGTGAACTTTGGCCGCTACTGAACAACTGGAGTGTGATTGTATCTTCTGAGGACTTCATGGCACACATGGCCTTGACATTTGCAGAAGTGCTTCCCCTGGAATGGATAGACATGCATGAACTTGCATATAGACTTCATTGATTTCATGGTCATGAAATGTCATGGAGGTTTGAGGTAGCTTGTGCTGTTTGCATTGTCACAATTGGAGGGTAGAGTTTAGCTGATCAGCCAAGGCGAAACTTACGTGATGTGAATGGACACATTGATTCCAGCCACTCCAGCTTATTGGACAAACAGACAAGATCCTTGGCACATCCAAGAGGCAGAAAGTTTGCCTGTGGACTGTGTTGAGTGTGTTGCTATGTCACAAAAGCCGAGACAGCTCGCAGTCACCTGCGGCGGTGTGCAAATGTGTGCAAGCTTAGAAGGATTTGGACAGAGTCAGACTATGTCAAGTTGATAACTTGAAAGGAATGGAGTCTGCGATGGGCCACTCCATTGGCTTCTTGGCAAAGGCTTAAGTAAAAGATCTTTCTCGGACTGGGACTGTTTCAGTCGGCCCACGAAAGTCAGTGAGAAACGCTTCTGTTTTGGAAGCTGCCCGCAATTTTGACTTGTGTGGTTGAAGGCTAGGCCGCCTATCTATACATAGATACTCATATTATATGTATTCATGTACAATCATATACAATATATACAAAAATAAATATATAGAATGATATGTAGTAATTAATATGAAATAGTATACACTCACATCTAATCATATATAATCATATATGATCATATGTAATCATGTGTAATCATATGTCATCATGAGTGCAATCAGATATGTAATCACATATGGAGTCATGTGTACAATCACATTTGTAATCATACAGGTGGTCACATATGACAATATATAACCATATATGATCATACATAATCACCTATAATCATACATAATCCCACACATGTAAGACATATATATGGTTCCGTGCTCCGTGTTCCCAGCCCCCCCCCCCCCCGGGCCAGGAACATGCTATTTGCAGCATTTTGGAGCCTTAGCCTCGCATTCGCACGCTATTTGCAGCATTTGGCAGCTTTTGCCTCCCAATTGCACGCTATTTGCAGCGTTTCGGAGCTTTTGCCTCCCAATCGCATGCTATTTGCAGCATCAGGGAGCTTTTATAATGCAAAAATATGTGCATACTATCTATTGTACATACTACTACGTAGTATTTTAAGTACACTCATCTACTACCCGTGCACCGAACTGACCTATCTACGTACTTGCTTATCTGCTACATATTTCTTTGTATGGGATTTATCTATTACTAGTACACCACAGATATGTGCAGCACGTACTAACCCATCTGCCCATTTACTTCCTGCTTGCTATCACTACTCATCTATATATATATATATATTATCTATATATTGCATACATGCTACCTATCTACTACTTACCTACATGCAATCTATGTAAATATATATATATATGTACATATATTTTCTTTTTCATTTACATACTAATTGTATCAAATTGCTTGATATTTGTACAATAATTACTTATACTCCCCAAATACTACTTTTTTACTACCCATAAACATCTATAGTCTTTACATGTTATTTATATGTTCCAAATCTTGGTGATTTAATACCAATTCACTACTTATATGCTACTACCTCACTCACCCGACCCCACCACCACACCACAGGGGGGGGGGG
>VSDK01000429.1:261117-272280 GCA_009767595.1 Symbiodinium kawagutii
TTTTGCAATCGGTAGCGGAGCCCCACCCGGGGCTCGAACATGGCTGATGAACGTTCGCTGCGTAGGTTCAACCGCGAAGATGATGATGCTGGCAAACAGCTTCGTCGATGGAAGCTTTGGTGCCAGGCGAAGATGCTTACCACCAAGGACATGCAGAAGTCTCAGAAGGGTCCATGGGTCTACGCCCTTTTAGAGGGCCGTGCTCTGGAGTGTTGTGAACATCTGGGGTTAGAAGACCTGTCTGCAGAGGATGGTGAGCCAAAGCTATGGAAGATCCTCGAAGAGAGGTTCCCGGAGAAGGAGGCCACAGACCTCATGGGAGAAAGCCTTGGCGAAGTGTTCGGACTAGCTGCTCGGGACAATGAAAGCTCAAAGGAATGGGTGTCCCGAGTCAAAGATGTTTTCGATCGCTGCAAGCGCCGGGCTAATGTGGACTTCCCCAGCCAGGCCAAGGGCTGGGTGGTGCTGAATTGCGCGGGGTTGAGTGATGAGCAAAAGGCCATCATCAAGGCCAAGACCAATGGCAACCTCGAATACGACAATGTGTCGTCCGCATTCAGAAGCTGCTTTCCCATGTACAAGGCTTCCAATCCAAAGTCCAAGAGAGCCATCGGGTCCCTGATGGTGGATGCTGTGACCGAAGAAGCTCCAGAGGTGCCAATGGATGAGCAGGAATCCTTCCACGACGTAGAGGCATTTCTGGCGGACCATGGCCTCGGAGAGGATGAGGTCTCGGAATCAGAGGCCGCCGAGGCCCTGGCGGTGGGGTGGAAAAACCGTCAAAGTGCAACAGAGTCGCAGATTTGCACAGACTGGTTCTTCTTCCTCGTCAGCGTCGGCAGCCAGATCCTTCAGAGTGGATGTGGAAGAACTGAAACGCCGCACTCGGTGCCGGCGTTGCCATAAAATCGGTCACTGGGCCAGGGAGTGCAAAGAGCCAAAGCCGACTCCGCCAGACCGCGCCAAGTCTGAATCCAATCCTACAGGTGCAGGAGTGGTCCAATTTGTGGGAGCTACGGAATGCTGCCACAGTGAGACTTTGGCAGCGGGTCTGACATCATCGCCCGGGCTGGGCATCATCGACAGCGGTTGTGGTCGCACTCTGATCGGTGCTGCCACGTTGGAACAAGTTCAAAGCATGCTACAAGCTCGTGGACTGCCTACTGGAGAACGGTACGCAGTGGACAATCACTTCAGGTTCGGCAATGGAAACCTGGAGAAAGCTACGGAGGCAATTCGCCTTCCAGTGGGACTGGGAGGCAAAAGAGGATTGGTGGATGCGGCCATCATCGCAGGGAAGGCTCCACTGCTGCTGGGGCGTCCGACACTGGAGAAGTTGGGCATGCACCTTGACTTCAAGAACGGCAAGGTGAGCTTTCTGGACATGCCAGATCAGCCCATGATCACCAATGCAGCCGGACAGATCACTCTCAACATGATGGACTTCCCAGACATCCCTGAGATCAAGAAGGAGCAGATCTCGCACACGACAAGCTCATCTCAGGACCAGCCGAAGAAAAAGATCACACTGAAGCAGAAAGAGTGTAGATGTCTAGTAGCACAACTCGATAGGATGGATAATCATAAACAATCCAAGGTGTTGGTTGCTGAGTTGTTTTCCCCTCCCAGATTCACTCTCGCTGCCAGGGACATAGGTCAAGATGGTGTAGCCTATGATAAGAAGCAAGGTTGCAATCTCCTGGACCCTGAAGTCCAGAAAAGAGTAGATCGTGAGTTGGATCATCTTAAACCTAGACTCTTGGTAGTTTGCCCGCCATGCACACACGAAGGGGGATGGGAGAACCTCAACCAATATCACAGGACGCCCATGGAAAGAGCTCGCCTGATTCGTGATAACCGTAGGCGTTTGAAATTCAGTGTGGAGCAAGTCCACAAGCAAATTCGTCGCGGTGGTGACTTCATGTTTGAGCATCCATGGCCCTCACGAGTTTGGAACCATCCTCTCATGAAGAATTTGCGTAGGAAGTATGGGATCTTTAGAGTTGACATGTGTGCCTACGGTCTCAAGTGTCCTGATACCCAGCTGCCCATTCAGAAGGGCGCAGGTCTGATGCTCTCACGCAGGGAAGTTGCCGACACCATGAAGCAGTGTCCAGGATGTCCGCAACATCGCCGAGTGGAGGGTAGACTCAAGTCAGGCCAACTGGTGAGTGACATGGTAGCTGAGTACACCCCGGAGTTTGTTCAAGCCATCCTCAAGGGTTTCGCTTCCGTAGGTGTCAGAGAGTGTCAACATGTCCATGAAGCATCGTTGTCGGAACTCCAGGTAGAGTGCTTCGCAAATGAAGAAGAACAGGAACCCGTCAACAATCCAAGTGACATGCCGAGCAATCCCGATAGGATTCATCAAGCCATTGCTAAGTTGCACAAGAACCTTGGGCATCCCTCGAATAGTGAACTAGTAAGGTTGCTAAAGCATAGCGGTGCCACGGATGAAGCAATTAGGATGGCTCAATCGTATCAATGCACGGTATGCTCCAATCACGCTCGTCCAGCCAGTGCACTCCCAGCCAATGTTCCAAAGTACATCCCTTTCAATGAACAGTTGGGGCTTGATGTCAAATACCTCCCGGGATGGAAGCCAAACCAATCGATTCCATGCATAAGTCTAGTGGACTATGGAACTTCGTTGCAAATCTTGGCACCCATCTTTCAGAGAGAGACAGCTGAAATCATCAAGGGAGTGCTTCGGGATAGCTGGATTGCTTGGGCTGGTTCACCAGAGTATCTTATCACTGATCCTGCAAAACCAAATATCAGTGATGCAGTAAGCGTGTTTTGCGAAGGACTTGGCATCAAACAACTCCAGACTGCAGCTGAAGCACACTTTCAGTTAGGCAAGGTTGAGAGACATGGTCAATGGTTTCAACAAATCTTTGCAAGGGTCTGTGACGAGGTCCGTCCTGGGAATGCTGAAGAATGGATTGATTGCGTCATTCAAACCCAAATTGCCAAGAATTCCTTGTTGTCCTCAGGAGGCCATAGTCCTTTTCAACTTGTGTTCGGCCGAGATCCAAAGATCCCAGCCGATGTGCTACAGGATTGTCCCGATCTTGCTGCCATTGATGCTGCAGACTATGAGCCTGCCTTCGAGAAATCCCAGAGGGCACGGCTCGCTGCCCGAAAGGCAGTGCTGGAAGTGCAGGACTGCAAAGCTCTGAGAGCAGCCATCAGAGCCCGACCACGACCCCATAGATCGTTTCAATCTGGTGATTGGGTGTTTTATTGGAGAACCCAGAAATGGACAAAGGGTGAGTTGGTCAGAGGGGGTAGGTGGTATGGTGCTGCCATGGTTTTGGGTCATATCGGTCGCAATCTGGTAGTAGCTCACCGTAGAAGCATATATCGTTGTGCTCCGGAACAGCTTCGTTTTGCATCGGATGCTGAGAAGTGTGTGGCTGAATTTTCTGACAATGAATTGTTGGGCATTCGCAATCTGCTGGAGAAAGGTCAGTTTCCTCGCAGTCAATTCACTGACCTGGTTGTGGAAGGAAATCCCCCCGATCCTGGTACAGTTGAGGATGTCATTCGCCACAGCACCACAGCACCCGGAGCGCTGACAGCGGCCGAGAACCTGCAACATCACCAACAGAGTGATGAGACCGATGCCAAGGCAGAAGCACCCGAAGAGAGCGCACGGATTCCAGCTGAAGTTCCCACTCCCGTGTCAGGAGAACCTAGCAGTTATGGTCCTGTCCGTAGACTTGTTCGCAACTCAACCAAGGGCCCTGCAAGGCTTTCGGATAGGATAGTTCCTCCCGAGACTATGCTTGATGGCCATGAACAGTTGCATGAACTAGTTCAAGACCTGACCATGGAAGAAGGAACTTCACCTCGAGGAGAAGGAACCAAGCGCCCATGCAGTCCCAAAGATGCCATAGCAGAACCTCCAAGTCATCGAGCAAAGTTGGACGATGAACCTGATGAGGAGTTGTTGATCGATCATCAGCCTGAGATAGTTCCCATTGATGTGCACATGGCAGCATTTCTCCAAAAGAAAGCCCAGAAAGAACTTCCTGTGACCGGTAATCCCCCTGCAAAGCAGGCCGAGATAGATGTTGCTAAGCAAGCTGAATGGGAAACCATCACCGGTAAAGGGGCAGTGTTGGTGCATACCGGGGAACGAGCTCAAAAGCTGAGATCAGATCATCCAGGTAGATTCGTTGGATCTCGTTTCGTCATCGTGGAAAAGACCGATGAAGATGGCACCCGTGTCAAAGCACGACTATGCTTGCAAGGCCACCGCGACCCTGATTTTGGTATCAAGATACAATCAGGTTGTTGTCACAGTCCGACTCTAAGCCAACTTGCACGTGCTCTGATCCTTCAGATCTTGGTATCCAAGAAATGGACCATGTGTTTGGGTGACATCAAGGGAGCTTTCCTAGAATCAAATCCCATCCAAGAACAGTTTCGTCCTTTGTTCATGGAGCAGCCAAGAGGTGGAGTGCCCGGTCTTGATCCACTTGACGTGATCGAGGTCATCGGAAACCTTTATGGTTCCAACGACGCTCCGTTCAACTGGTGGACGACCTTCGATGAGGAAGCACGCAAGGTAGGATGGATCAGGTCTCAATTCGATAATTGCCTTTACTATTTCAGAGGTGGTTCAGGTAACCTATAGTGGGAGTGTTAGGATCACATGTAGATGACACCATCACTGGGGGCAGTGGGGATCGGTATCAATCTGCCATCGATGCCTTGAAGCAACGCTTTCCATATCGTAAGTGGCGAGTAGGCCAGGGAGAGTTCTGTGGTTTGCAATACACACAGGATCCCAGGAGCTTCGAAATCACATACCATCAGAAAGAGTATGCTGAGAGTCTCAAGCCTATCAATGTAGGAAAAGGTAGAGATAAAGAAGACCAAGCCACAGAACATGAAGTGTCATGTTTGCGAGCGGTGAATGGTGCTGCAAACTGGTTGGCGAGTCAGAGTCAACCAGATCTAGCTGTGCAGACTTCTTTCAGCCAACAAGCTTTCCCAGCACCAAAGGTGAAGGACTTGCTGTTTGCCAATCAGCTAGTGCACCGAGCCCGCCAGTACAGCCACGTAGCAGTGACCGTCCGTGACATTCCATCGGAGTGTGCTTCCATTCAGATGCAGGGTTCGCCAACACCAAGTCCAATGGTACACAAGCCGGTTATATCCTAGGATTTGTTGGTCCAGAGCTTCAACAGGATCAGCCCACCAACTGGACACCTTTCTGTTGGAAGTCATATCGATTGCCAAGGATGGTGTTGTCGACCCTGGGTGCAGAGTCGCAGAGTTTCTCCACAGCGAGTGCACTAGCAGAATGGATGACCCTCATGATCACCGAAGCCAAGCATGGTTCATTTGACTTAAGAGATTATGCCAACATGCCACATGCTTTCTCTGGTAAACGACCTAAAGTAGAAGCTGTGTTGACTGGTATAACAGACTGTAAGTCACTATACGATCACCTCGCTTCCATGTCTTCAGTGACCAAGTGTGATGACAAGAGGGTAGCCATCGACCTTTCAATTCTCCGTCAGTGCATCTCACGTACAGGCATGTCGGTTCGTTGGTGTCCCACTCAACTTCAGATAGCGGACGGCCTCACCAAAGATCAGATGGAACCAGCTGATCTCATTCGAGCAATTCTAGATGTAGGAGAGTACCAGTTGAACAGTGAGGCCACCGTGCTTGCTCTGAAGCGGGAACACAAGGAACACCGCCTCGCTCGCAAGCGACTGCAACAAAAGCATGAACAAGAGCGAAGGCAACAGAAGCTGGCCCAGAGCAGTAAGTCCAGTCGTCGATGAGTGTCTCTCGCGGTAGGATAGAGTTGCAATCATAAGGGGTCGTATTAGGGGTAATATAATGGGTTGATTGCTGCCTCCTTTCACGTAAGAGTTTTGTGTATAGATCACTTGTCACCTCACGACTGCAAAGCATGTGTCGCCGAATTTCAGCAACCATATGCAGGACTGGTAGCCCTTTCCAAGTGCTTGAGTAGATCAGGTAGAGTCCCAGCCTTTTTGCCCTTTTTGTGCGTCATAACTTGCCAGCCATATCCGAGATGGCTTCCTCCGACGAGCAGAATCAGATCATGAACTTGCTGTTCAGTCTTCAGGCCAGTGGCAAACTAGATGGCTTTCTCAGCCGTCTGAATCACACCGAGCCTGAGGATGCCGACTTTGAAGCAACAGGATCTATGAACGATGGATCTAAACGCCGTCTGGAGTCGTGGCAAGTGGTGGATGAGCCAGCACAAGGACCGGTCAATCCCAAGAGCTCCAAGCAGTCCAAGCCAGGCAGCTCGAGTGCTGTCAGTGTGGAACTGCCTCCAGACATTGAGAGTCTTGAAGAGTGGGGTCGCACTCTGGTTACCCTTCCAAAGTATGCCTCCCTGAAGCTCAGCTACCAGAAGATGATCGTGCAGGCAGAGCGTGATGTCAAGGATGGTAAGTCAGAGATGCATGAGTACCTCCACTATGTGAAGAATCACAAGAATGACAAGTCTCCCAAGCTCCAGGATTTTGCAGCATACTTGCATGCCGTCCGTTGGGATGAAGGATCGTCCAAGGCTGCCTACTTCCCCAATTCCAACGTGCCACGCCGTTTCGTGGACTGAAGTGCTTTGAACGCCGCATCACATGTGCCGGACCAGAATGGTCCTGACTCCTCTTTTTCGTTTTTGAAAGTAAGAGGAGTGTGAATTTCGAACATGTGATGTCATATCCAGCTCGGGTCTCTCATGTGAAGCTGTCTTCCAGTGGAACTTCTGCTCAAGGGTGAGAAAAGGAGCGCCACGGTGAAACTCGCCCCGGGTGGGGCTCGCTTCCAGTTTTGACATATATATACATGTATTCCTATATGTACGGATATAATGTCCATTTTCATACACACCATCCTGAAGAAACAACCGGACGTATGCATCGAGAAGGTCAAACGTTTTACCTTGACCGCAAGGTACTGAGCTGCCGGCGATCCGGTCAGACCTTAAGGGTCTCGAGCGAGCCACTTGGTTTGAGCAAGGGAGCCCCTGTTCTCCAACCTAGCACCTTTTGAGGCAGGCACTGTAGACGATATGACAGGACTGTGCCCGGGACATGTTCTTGTGTTCTTGAACCATGTTACAAAGTGATGTTCCAAAGAAAAGAACGCGATTCTCTTCAAGCGACTTGATTGTGCGGACCCTAACTGACTGGATAAGAACTGAGGATCTTCGGCTAAAGCAAGATAGCTGGCTGAAAGAGGCTGGCATGAAGCTGTGCCTTGGACGAAAACAACAACAACAACAACAACAACAACAACAACAACAACAACAACAACAACAATGAAAGGGTCCTGGTAGTGACTTGATTCTTGATCATTTGTGAAGTTGAGATATGAGATCAAAGTCTCATCATAGCTACTGCAATCATCAGCAGCTTTTCCCTGACCAGCAAGAAGCTCAAGGGATTCTGTTTGCCTGTTGGAGTCTTGTTGATTCCATTCAGTGCAGTGGGAGTATGACCGCTCGTTCCACCTTGTTCCCATGCTTGTTTCCAGTCCGTGGGGTAGCTACGCTGGCCTATGCCGTACTCCAAAGCTTCCTAAGGCAGGCGATGCAAAGTATGCCAGGCATGCTGTCAAAGCTTGAAAGTGATTTTCAACAACGAGCCAAAGCCATCGAGCCTCGGCAGTTGCAGCCACTAGTTCATGGGTCGTACTCTCAAGCGGCAATTAGCAACGATGAATGTTTTCATGATCGCAACACTGGCGGCAGTAATCGCGCTAAAGTTATTTGGATTGTTTCTATTGCTTCACTAGCCACCAACCGAATACATGATTTATCGATGTCCGCAGAGCTAGGGGAACCTCTACATGCACAAGAAGACACGAAGATTCTTTGCAGGGTCAAATAGGTGTCTTCGAGCATTTCGGCCCCGATTTTATCGGCGGTGTGCATCGTTTCAAAGGTCATTGTAGGTATTTGTCCGGAGTTTGGACGCGACTGCTTCTACGCAGCAAAGCTTTCAGACAAGAAACCATGTTGGCCGGACATTTTTGGGGGGAGCCCTTGGCATTTGCACAAAGAAGTACGCAGGAAAACCACCTATGCACAGGGAGGCTTGCTTTGCATCCGGACTTTTGCGTTCACTTCTTTCGTGATGTCTGTATTGTTTTGTGAATTCCAATTGCTTGTTCGCACGACTTGTGTTTAGAAAATAAAGTCCTTTCTAAGGGTCATCAGCATTCAGCAAGACCATCCATCCTTTTGCGTTTCGAAAGGGGATTGACGCATAAAACACATGGGGGATTCCATTTCCTTTACGTTTGGTAGGCGGTCGAGGTCTGTACAAAGCTCTGATCCAGCGTTTTTTTGTACAAAAAAAAAGGGGGTCGCACCCCCTCTGATGTAAACAAGTGTTCTTTTTTGGAAACATCAAGATTTCAGACGTGCAATTTGTAAAGGATCAACATGTTGAATATGGCCATCCTGCTGGAAAGCGGACATGCAATTTGTAAACTCCTACATGCTGGATCATTGGAAACAATAGGAGTCAATATGTAAAGAAGAGCATTCCTTTTCATTTTGTAAACGTCATTTATATTTACTTTGTAAACTACACCTGCAGGTCTTCGCTCATCTTCGCATCCTCCTTCTTGTTTGCACTACGTTATGTAAGGGGCTGAGTCCTGTACAAACCTGATTTCCCTTTGTTTTTTGTAGCCTTTGTTGGTCTTGGTTCAGTGCATTTTGTACTCGAGGGTTTTTTATTGAGGTTTTTTAAAAAGACCTGCCACTTAATTTTGTTGTCGGTTTTCTCCCTGACCTGTCAGAAGGAGTTATTAAGAAGCCGTGTCCGAGCCTGCTTGGGCCCAGGGTGTCGTGAGGATGTTAAGGGTCTATAGTAGCATTATTGTAAATAGATGTGCTGTAAAGCTTTGAGCGGGGGAGAAATATCTCCCAACATGCCCCCCCTTGGCATAGCTGGCCGAGAATCCATCGGTAAGAGGACTTGCGCTGGGCTTAATACTTGAGCTCTCGATCTGTTGAGTTCCCGAACCTTTTTCTGGGTTGAGCATTTTTCCCCCACACCAGAGCCTTGGAGCTTTGAGGTGTTCAGAACGTGGGATATAGCATGAGGACAGAATGGGAACACAAGGGCAAGAAACACAGTGGGAGACAAAGAAGTGGGAGGCAAATGGAGAGAGACAGATACAGAGAGAGAGACAGGGAAAAAATCGCGCAACATTGGATACAAATGGAGCAAGAAGACCCCACAAACAGACAGCAAGAGCAAACATAGCAAAAAGGAGAAAGAAGCAGCGGGGAAACTGACAGTTGGTTTTTACAAATTGCATCTTGGATTTACCAAGGTTTCCATCATAAGAGGCTAAAATTCAGCCCTTACAAACTGCATGGTGCCTTGTCACAAGTATCAACTTAGGTCTCTTTGTAAAAAAGCAGATTTCCCGGGGAATTGATAAAGAGGGATGAAGAGGGAACGGAACCCTGGCAGAGCAATTTGTAAATGTTTTGGAGACCCTGGCAAAGCAATTTGTAAGTGGGGGGGGGTTGTCCCTTTAAATTTGGGGGTTCCCAACCCCCCACACCAAATGGTAACCCCCATTAAAACACCATATAATTAGTCACCTTCTTCAGAACGGGCGGGGAGACGTTCATGTGGAAATTAGGCGTTCGCAACTGCCCTGCTGATGCCAGTACGTCATAGTTTCAGCAGGTATATGGCTTTCGGCAAACCAGAGGGATCCCCCCTCACGTTTTCGGGGGATTCCACGGTTTTCGTCTCAACAGAAGCACTTGAAGTTGAGAGTATGAGAGAGTCTTATAGCCATGCCTATGCCGCACCCACACCGAAGTCCAAGGAGTCTTCCATGGAAGCAAAGTTCTCCAAGATGGAAACTCGATGGGGAGAAAAATGCTCCTGTTTCGTGGTGGAAATCACCCGCTTCTTGCTTGCAGAAAGCATTTTCGTACAATCTCGAAGCAACTTTCCGAGGGAGCGAGAACAGAGCAGAACTGATAAGTACAACAGGTAGATCAACGTAAAGCACCTTGTCAGAAGTTTGCAAATCATATTATACGTTGATTTGTCGATTCACTGGAGAGCAGGGGTTTGGTTGAACTGAAAATCCGAATGGTCCAAGAGACTCTGAGTATTTGCATGTTGTTACTGCTACGAAGGCAGCATGCCGACAATGTGATATAATCTGATACTGCGAGAATCTCTTGGATTGCACTTGAAATCATCTCCATGCAGGCCTTGTGGAGTCGAAATTGGATACCAAGTTGGACGTTGCTTTGTGGGAGGACATGAAGATCGACATGGAGGTGCCTCGGCCATGCCTCTACCGCCGATGAAGCAATGGCTCTGACCCTCTGCTGCTCACAGCCCCTGCTACAGGCCGCCATCAGCACGTTGCGAGAGGTGCTTCGCACACAGCGATTGGCCTTGGAAGGTTCGCAGATCGGGAGCAAGCTGACCTCCAGGGTTTACAGAGCAGCATCCAGCAACCAACGCAATTAGCACTAGGCGACCAGGATCATGATTGTTATGGTGGTTCTTCATGGTTGATAGATGTTGATAGTTGTTGTTGACAAGCAACTTATAATGGTAAATGAAGATTTGATCAGTGCTCCAAACCCGCCCAAACCCATTAGTTGCAAGGACTTGATCCAAGTCCCTCCAAACCAGCAGAAAGTATATACACCAACAAAAACCGCACATTGCGGGCACAGCTCAGCTGGAGACCAAAACAAAGACCACCGAAGATGATGCAATGGGAACAGACTTTGCGTTTGCGTTTGGTTTTGGGATGTCCAGAACATTCCAGCGCGGCGCCTGAAAATACCCTGCTATGACAAGTGACTCGATGTTACTCGTGAGGAATGTATTTTTCTAGATTGGGAGTCGAAGACCCCAAAACTCCATCGTCAAAGCGTTTACAAAGAATTTATTGTTTAGCTTGCGGTGACATGGGGACCGATAAAGCATATCTGATCGTTTTCAACAACTTGAATACACTGCCCGATTAACGAATCCCCAATGCTATACCGCAATTGGGGAATCGACCAGTTATTACTGTAGTGGGAATCAGCCCTGCTGATTATTCCAAAAGGTTGTTGGTGTTGTTGTTGTTGTTGTTGTTGTTGTTGTTGTTGTT
>VSDK01000429.1:276165-305373 GCA_009767595.1 Symbiodinium kawagutii
GGCTCGAGTTGCGAGTGGCTTGGGAGAAGAGACTCCAGAGGAGTACTTCGACCGGTTGGCCAGGATCCGTGATAGCCACAATCCTCGGTCCTACCCCACGATCATCCACAACTTCCGTGAAGGATCGTTGACCCCGGCAGTCATCCTGGGTCCTACTCCTACCCGGGAGATGGAGTCCTTCTTTCAGCAGTTCAACGTCCGCATGGTGGTGACTTGTTTCGATGGCACTGTCGAGGCCCGTGGTGGTTGGGTCCCGTACAACAGTTTGGTCATCTCCTTTCCCATTGCTCGGTACAACCAGCAGATCGAGGCGATCAAGACCACCTGGCATGAGTTGAAGCGTTGCATCCTGCCTACCATGATGGCAGGGGAAAGCGTGTACGTGCATTGTGCTGCAGGCCTTCACCGAGGACCTTTCCCTGCTGCCATGATCTCTGGCCTCCTTGCTCGCCGTTCTCTTGATGCTCAATTGAGTTTTATCAAGACAGTTCGCCCAATCGAACCGGAGAAGTTCATTAGGCAGCGCAACGTCGAAAAGGCTGTGGACTGGATGAGGTATCAAACGGATCGCACCAGTCTGCCCCCTTTGGCCATTGACATGCCTTTGCAGTTGGTGCGCTCAGCCTCAGCTTCGGGAGCTTGGCATGCCTTGAGTGCTCCTATCGTTGGACACGATCAACCTCAACCAGCTTGTCGTTGGAAGCAGTCTGGAGCCAGCATGAAGGCCTTCTTCGTTGGCGATCCCATCGCAGCGTCCAGTGTGGAGGAAGCCATTGTTCTTGGAGGCCGGTTTTGCCGCATCTGCAAGGGTTTGCTGCCTGCAGGTTGCCAAGCATCCCTGGCCAATTCAGATGTTCAATTTACCCGATGATGATTCAATTTACCTCCGTCTAAGAGCTCTGGCAATAAGCCAGGAGGTGCCTATTTTTCGGCTGTGACCGAGCGTGGCACATGCGTGTGCATGAGGAGGCTGTGTGAAAAAGAGCGTTGCCCTGCCTGGGAGTTGCCCATGATTCAGCTAGGTACCTCTGTCGCTCTAGTTTTGGGAACCATGGCTTGCTGATTGCTGGCTGTTGCATCGTCGGGAGTATCCCGGGTACGTGGCTGTTAGGGAGTTGCCCTGTGAGTCCATCACGATATTCATGTCATCACCGACCAGTGTTAGGCTCTACAGCTTTAGCCACTATCTTTATCCATGTCATACAACATCCTGTTTCATGCCGACTTGCAGCGCTTTGCCGCCGCTGCTGGATCCGGGCTCACTTTGGGACCTCGAGTGGAACCGAAATCCATTGTGACTTGGGTTGGAGTGATTGCGTGTTTTCATTCTCTGCTACAAGAGTTTGCCCCAAACCGGTCAAGGTCCCGCCTGGCTACTTTGGCTTATGATTTTGGGCATGGCCTGCGTCAAGGCTTCACCCTGTTGGGTGCGTATGAGAATGGTGACCGCACTTTCCTGGTGGACTTCATCGGCTTTACACGTCCCCCTGCGATGTTGGAGCAGGCCCAGGCTTCTTTGGCGGCTGCGATGGAACATGCCAGTTCTGAGATCAGCGAGGCCATTGGTAGGGGTAGTGTTTCCCAAGGGTACGAGTGGTCCAATCGGCTGCTGGCTTGTGCCTTGATGCTGCGATCTTTGGACACAACCACTAGTTACTTGTTTCCAGCCCTTCGTGAATTTTGTGTTCGTACTGAAATGCAAATTTCAGCTATGCAATTTCATACTGCTATGTCCCCGCAGTTAGGCCCCGGTGTTATCATCCCATCAGAAGGGCAATCGGGATCCAGTCGTGATCCCCACTCCGGATGATTCAGGCCGTGAGCTCCAGACCAAAAAGGTTGGCTGCCTCGAGGCTGGCGTGTTGCGCCAGGGATTCATGTTGTCGGAGAGTTGCTCCGTGTTTTGGCTGTCGGGGTGTTCCCTGCGATGCCGATGTCCGGGAGTTCTATGTCCACCACTGGCTTCGCTAGTCAGATGACTGCATGCCTCTTTGATCTCATCATCCATCTTTACGTTTCCCCGCAGTTCATGCTCATCGGTGATCACTACGGCCATTCCTGAGCAGATGCCATCTTCACGGACCTTTGCACTCGGTTCAGCTTAGTTGACAAAGTGAAGGAACGTATCCTTGCGGTGGGCATCACAACCCTTAGTGAGTTTAGGTACATCGTCTCCAAGGAAGAGGATCTAGAGGGCTTGTTCATCACCCCCATTCAAGGAGACCTTGAGAACAAGCGCGTCCAGCTTGCTCGCCTCCGACATTGTTGGAATGCGACGTGTCAGGCTGAGGCGCAGCGAGTGAGCACTGGTGAGACGACACCTCTCCAGTTGGATGAGGAGGATCTCTTGCCGAGTGCGCAGCTGACCTCCATCCGGGAGATCTTCTGGACGAGGTACAAGGTGGTGTTCCCACCAGAGTTCACTCCCTCCGACCGCCTGCTGACCAAAGCGCAGAGAGCGCTTACCAAGCGTAGCCTGGAGGTGGCCGACTTGTGGCAGGTTCGCAGCATTGCCAACCAGCGGATGGCTACGCAGAAGAGGAGGAAGGTTGGTCAGAACCTGTACTATGGTGGTGAACCGGATGAGGCCGATGCTGAGATCACCATGTCTTGGCATTCGTACTTGGTGCAGCTTCGTTTGTACCTGTTGGCCTTGGCAATGGCTGGTGCTAAGAAGCTGGACCCAGCACCAACGGAAGTTGAGAGTGCCACTACCGAGTCCATTCGCTATGTTGAGGTCCCCTACGATGTCGTCCTCAAGTACTATTGCCGTGCCGAGAGCTGGGCAATGAGGTCTTCGGGAGGGAACCTTTTGTCTCGCTTGGAGACCCTGGACAAGGCCGAGCGAGCTGAGTGGGCCCATCGTTTGGCTACTTCATCTGAGCCGCTGGGGTCCATCATTGCGCGAGTGTTCCGTGATCGGGACAGTCATTGGACGGCATTGGTGGTGAGTGTGGCTTCATCTTCAAGGACGCCTGAGCGACCTGAGGCTCCAGCTGTCGCTGCGCAGCCAATTCGCAATTTGGCCAAGGCTTTGCGTGATGGCAAAGCGTTGTGCCAGGCATGGCAGCAGGGCCGATGCCCTCAGCAGAATGCCCAGCAGTGTGGCAATGGCCTGCACCGTTGTGCAGTGGTGTTCTCCACTGGCCGAGTGTGCGGGAGTCCGCGTCACACAGCAGCACGCTGCCCGGACACGCGCAAGGCCAAGTGACTAGGGGGTGTACCCCCCTCATCCGAGGACGCACCTGAAGGTTGCGAGGATCCTCGTGTTTCCACCGATGAGTTGCATCGAGAGGATTGTACTCTAGAGCATACTTCCTTTCCACGCTTTGTGGACAAATTGACTTCTGAGTGGAAATCTCCTGCTGCTGCTGATGATGTCCCTGCATTGCCCGTGTTTTTGGATTTGCTTTCTGGTCCCAACTACCCTTTGTCAGTTGCTTTTAAATGGGCTGGATGGAATGTGTTGCAGCCGGTGGATTTCGCCCTTGGTTCTCAATTCGATATCACTCTCGATTCCACTCAGCAAGCCATAGCTGATGTCTTGCCCACTGTATCACTTGTTTCATGTGCCATGGACTGCTCCACCAAATCTAAGATTCGTGACATTCCCTTGGCAGGTCGAAATGCGCCAAAGCCTTTGCGTTCTGTCGACCACCCTCGAGGCAGGCCTGGATTGCCGTCTGCCCTTCAAGCTCGAGTGCACCAAGATAACATATGTTCTGACTTCGTCCTAGCAGTTCAGTATGTTATGAATCGCCACCAGAAGGCGCATTGCGTGAGAACCCCCGGAACTCCCACCATTGGATTGATCCCGTTGAGAAGTTTGTGACTCCTTCATCCACTGGTGACTCCGATTGGGGCGTTTGGGATTACGATGCATGCTGCCTGTTTGCCAGTCGGCGAAAGAAACAGCGGATTGTGCACAACATTGAACACATGCGGTTGCTACCAAACCTTGTTTGTGGTCATGTTCATGAGCCAGATGAATGGAAGCCCGAATTGCAGCCGGACGGCCGGTATTACTATCCTAGTAAGGAAGAGGCTGAATACACCGCCCATCTTTGTTTTACCATCGTAGCTGCTTGTAGCCATTGGGCCGTGTCCAAAGGTCTTGCTGTGCACAAGATCACCCGATTGCCACCCATGCAAACAGCAGGTGACTGGCGACCGTTGTTGAGGTTGGACACCGATGTGTTCCGCAAACAAGCCATGCCAGCTTTGGCTGCCTTCCTTGGACTTACCGTTTTGGCCGACGCCCCCAAGCGGGTCCAGGTTCATAGTTGTTGGACCCCCCAATCTGGACTCCCGGTTGATACCATCTATATCGGCCATGGGCATTTCAGTCACCGACTTGCTTGTGCCAAATGGGAGAATCCTTTCTTGGAGGGCCGAGACGGCTCCCCCCATGAGGTGTTGTTGAAATTCCTGTCATGGATTCATCACTCATCCCTCCTTCATGAGCTTGATGAGTTGCATGGTTGTCGCCTTGCATGTGATTGTCATGCCGACCACTTTTGCCACGGTGATGTGTTGGTAGGGCTGTATAACCAGAAGCACTCACATCCTTTGCGGCCTCCCAGGACATCCAGGCGCTCCAAGCGTTTGTTGCTGGGTCTGATGGTTGGTCTGAGAGTACCAGCAGCTCTTGCCAGCCCTGTGTCTCAAGCATCCGTGATTGCTAGTGCATGTTCCCTTTTTCCTTCGGTCAGGTGGGGAGACTTCAAGTGGCCATTCCTTGAGGACTTGTTGAACACCCCAACATTCCTTGACTACTCTACCTGGATGTTAGCTGCATATCCTGACCATGATGGAGAACTTGGCCCTTTAGTTCTCGGTCGGGGAGGTGTTGCCCTCCAGAGAGCCAGTGTTCAAGACCAGACAGGGGCTGCTGCTAGACGCCACAGTTTAGCCCCTCTCGTCCCTTTTGGACTGGATCCTGACCATCATTTTCAGTTTGCGTTGGACTCCCATTCCCATGGTTCACCCTTAGATTGGATGGGCCCCAATGACCATGATTTGCAATTCACTGCCAGTGCCATGGCCCAGGGTCCCGCTCAGGTGCATTCTCATCGTCAACTCAACTTTGCAGTGTTGTGCGAATTGAGCACGCGGTTGCAGCCAGTGAGTGAATTCCTGCGATCTTGGCAGCCAGTGGAGGTTCGTCAAGTGAATCCAGTCGTGCACCTTGCCATGTTAGCAATCCTTACCATCATGATGGGTTGGCCGGATACTTCTTTCCCCTCCCAGCTCCTTCTCGGCTTCCCAGCAGTGGGCTATGTTCCCCCGTGTGGAATTTGGGATGTTAAGCCAGCTGATTACATTAGCCTGGACGACGTTCTAGCTGGCGGATTTCATGATGCGCAGGATCTGTTGACACACATGCGTCGATCCGATGATGACCAAGTTGCCGTGGATTCAGGCAACCAAGATGAAGCAGCTGGGTTTTGCTCCCCTGCGATTTCATGGGAACAATTGTTAGCTTTGAACCAACCGTTTCGTCTCATCCGTCGATTTGTCATCGAACAATCCAGCGGAAAGAAAAGGGTCATTGATGACGCTAATTTAGGTCACCAGAGTGCCCTTTCCAGTGATGCCAATCAATTGCGGTTTTGCAGTGCCATTCAACCATGCCTACACTTGCAAGCCTTGCGAGTGGCTATGTTATGGGGTGCCCAACCACCCAATGGCCAGATGACATCAGTAGCGCTGGCGAAGATTTGCCATCAGCCTACCGCAAGATCCCCATGTTACCTTCTCACACATGGGCGTGTGTGGTGTGTTATCGGGACCCTGCTCGATCTTGCACCTTGTTTCGTCGTTACCATGGCATGCTTTTCGGTTTGCCTTTAGCTGTAACAGCATATAACAGGCTGCCGTTTCTTCTCCAATCATGCATCCGTCGATACACACTGGCCTTGGCAAGTTTTTACTTCGATGACCTGAGCATCCAGGACTGGACTTCCACAGCAGTTGCCACACAAGCTATGGTCCAGCAGTTTATGGCCTTGTTAGGTTTTCCATTTGCCGACGAGAAACAACAGGCACCAGGTTTTGAAAATGACTTCCTTGGTCTCGTTCATGACTTGCGTACACTTCGTCGTGATGGCGTTATCCACCTATGGGCCCGAGACCGTTTGCTCGCCAAGATTTCCTCTTTGATTTCTCAGGCTGAATCCCATGACCGTTTGTCATCAGGTTTAGCCAGCAAGCTCTATGGCTGCCTTGGCTTCCTCGATCAGGGTACGTTTGGTCGTGTCGCCCGATCTGGACTTAACCACCTGAAAGAACGCCAATATGTTGCAACCTCAGAGCTCACTCCCGAGTTGCGGGATACCTTTCAGCTCGTTCGGGCTCTGTTGGAAGTTCGTCCTCGTCGTCAAGTGCAACTTGACAGCTTCCGTTACATGCACATCACAGTGGCCAGTGATGCCTCTCAAGATATGCCTCAGCAGGGTAAAGCCGGTGTCCTCTTGGTCCACCCGAGTTGCGGGCGTCTTGGCACCGTCATTCGCATTGATGCATCCATTTTTGCCCTCTGGTCCTCGCATCCCACTAAGATTGCCCAGTTGGAGCTCTTAGCTGTCGTGCAAGGGCTGTTGTCATATCCCTCTCTGTTCCGCCACGCCCGTGTGGTATGGTACGTCGACAACATTGCGGCTTTGATGGCATTAGTTCGTGGCCGTTCTGATAACCCAGAGTTGGATCATATGTCCCAGATTGCACACCTATTGCTTTACCAACTGCAGTCCTACGCCTACTGGGAGTGGGTCCCCAGCTCCAGCAACTGGGCCGACGGGATCTCCCGAGATGGTGCCAGTGACCCCTGGCTGTTGCGCCATGGCTTCCGTATCCATTTCAGCAGCGTGTATACTGCTCTCTGGCGTTTCCCTTTCCGAGTGTTGTCTCGAGTCTTTGCCTACCTGTCTTAGTGCGTTGGGAGTTTAGTGCCTTGGGTAGATCTGTTAGGTTGGCGAGGCCAAGCGTGAATGATCTGTTGATCTCGCTTCCAGTGTGACTGGGTGTTAACCAACGCAAATGGAGGAAACTCTCCATGACCATAGGCAGGCTGCATGTAAAAGACAGCTGACTGCAGACTCTTGTGCTACACTGAACACTTAATATGATATTACATTTTGTATTCACATGCACATTGTCTACACATACACGTGCACGTATCTTCTATATATACCCCGATCTAGGGCATTGTCCGGCAAATATGAAAATATGTCCAAACACCATGCGGGAATCAGCAGCGAGATCTTGAGGGGATGTGAGCAAAACGGGGAGTGTTTCCAGGCACGGACAAACATGGGGACCGCTGGAATTGATGATGACAGTGACCCTGTGTCTCATGTGAAGGGATGTTGTGAAATGGTCTCCTTTAGTGAAAGCCTCTTTTATATTGGAAGATGCCCTGCCCTCGTTTGGTTGGGTTTACTTCATTTTGATTCACAGTGGTCCTTTCACGTCCCATATTGGCAATGTTCACGTGTACTAGCCGAAGATGGTGTGGCGAGGTTGGATTTTGACAACTACATTATTGGCCTATGGGCCCAACTGCTGTACATTGACCAATATCAACCTGTTTATCAATCATTAAACATTCTTGACCTTCGTCTACCTATTACATAATCATCAACGATTTTAAGCCATTGTCAATCAGTATGGCTTTTGGGTTGTTGTTCCCAGTGGACGAAAAAGCAGTTTGTTCTGCAGGCCGTCCAACTGCGAGAACTGGAGCTTCGCTTGTCGAAGCTGACCAAAGACCTCCACGCCGTTTGGGATCCACAGGTTTTCACACGAAGAATTTCGCATGACATTTCGCATGATCCTGAAAGTCCGATCTTCAAGTGCCATTGGATAGATTCGCACACATTGGACACTGAGATTTTGTGTCGATTGTACAGCAACCCAGCGAATGCCAAGAAGATACAAGAGTGTATAGTGGAAGCAGCTGAAGCCCATGGCGAAAGCAATGCCCCTTGAGCTCCAGCAGCAGTCCGCTCCTCTGAGGCCTCTGAATCTCATCGCAATCAGATTCTGAAGGTGCGCCACTGCCACTGCGGCACTGTGCCACTGATTCCCAGTGTTTCCCAGGACTTTGTTGGAAGCTTTGTGCCGTTGTGAATCAGTGGCTTGATGATTCTTGTGAAGTAGACCTTGGATCCCAAAGCATTGCTTCGGCAGTCAGCACATCGCAGGTGACTCAAGCAGTTGGTGAACTTGGGCGGGACTGCGGCTGCTCTCGGGACGTTTTTGGTGATCCCTTCTTGGTATGGAATATCTAGGTGTCACATTGTATCATGCTTTATCCGGATTCGGCCCCATGCACCTGCCTCTGAACTTTGAACCACGGGTTTTGGGGATTGCGTGTGATTTGGTTTACAATTCTGAGACATTCTAAGCAATTTTTCCATCACGAGACATAGCATTTTCCCCAGTCCGTACCACTGTGTACCACCAAACTATCTTTGGTATAAGCTCTCCGAGACAAGTACAGCTTGCGTTCATTAAGAAGAGCTGATAATGGTTTGTGCTGCCACACCAACACATACCATATATTATATATATACACACAAACACATATACATACATATGCAATGTGCAGACATATTTGGATAGTTGACACTTTCTTGATGTGTTATGATGTGTGTAAATAGTCAAGTATATACATACTGTATATCATGTGTACATATATATATTTAACAAAATAGTGCAGCATAATCACACAACACACCATTCATGACTAAAGACTATATAATGTGTTCTGTAATGATTTGAAGATCAACTAAGGCTTGAGAAATGGCCACACGACAAGGGAAGATGTTTGAAATGTCATTTCTGCCTCCTGCTGCTGCTCAAGAAACCTGCGAGCTAGGTGCCTTTTCTTTTTATGCATGTCCTTTGCCTCAGTTGGAACTTGATAAGGACACTAGACATGAATGCCAATGAATGCCTGACTTCGAGAGAGATGCACAATTCTCGAGACCAATCCCTCAAAAGCCTCGCAAAATGATGCCATGGGAACAAAGGTGGCAATTCATTCATTCATTGCACGACACCGCTCCATCGTCCGAAGTCGCGATGGCGCGGGCGGTGGCTCTGCTGACGTAACTTGGAGACAGTGCGGACAAGTTCAACCATTCTGGCAACGGTGTCGTGTAAAAGTGAGGATGGCAGATATGGAACATTTTGAGGGTAAGCAGAGAGCAGTCTGCTTGTGTGGAAGTGGTATATGTTTTTTAGATAGCTTCTGGTGTACACTAAGTATTTGTACCTAATGTCCGACTTTTATGTCAATCAAGTGCAAAAGGAAACCAGTTGTCTTGTGACTTAGGCCAACAAATTGCGTGAGTGCTACTAGTACAATAATAGATCATCATAGTTCAAGCGTGGCAAGTTATTCAAGGCTCATGACACACCGTGCAAGGCTCATGACTGTACAGGTGCAGTGGAGTCACCGATGTTGCAGATCCCTTGTTGAGCCATACTACCCCTTCGATGAGTTGTGCCTTAGCACCAGGCCTTTCCCATACCCCATACTGGGTATACTACCCCTTCGATGAGTGGACTCTTCAGGGCGGAAAATGGCAGAACCAGAAATCTGAAAAATGGTGGTTTCAACTGGGCTGCCCTTACCTCAGCATCCTCATCATGCTCCCAAGGTTGGTATGGCTGGAACAAATCCAGATGATAACTGCCACACAGTATTTGAGCTGCCAAGCTTTGCGCGTGACTTGGACTTGCTCAGGGCGCAGGTAGTTTTTTAATCAATATTGTGTGCGTCGTTGTTCCAGGGAGATTCGGTCGCTTGTTCTGCGGACTTTGACGAAAATAGCTCAAAGTGAGACAGCAATCCCTCTGCTTCAGATGCTTCAGGACACAGCACTAAGCCCAGGATTTTGGAGGCGCTCGGGCAATTGTTCAAAGACGGAGCCGATTCCTTAAAGCTTGCACAACTTCTACTAGTACAATATTTTGCTTGCAAAATCTTTGTTGCCAGTATTTCCTTCCCTCACTAGCAGATGGCATGTTTAAATTCAACAGTTCGAAGTGAGAAGATTCATCGCGACGGCAGGCCTGCTGTGATCATGGAGTGCATCTGGCATGTTGATCCCGGTCAATCCGTGCTTTTCCAATGGGCCAAAGTTCAGCTAAGATTTTGCATTTTTTCACGGTCGTTCCTATTTTGCTTTTTTGCTAAATGAGCCCTTCGTCAGATCTTATTCAATTGGTATGCTTGCTTGCAACATCGTATCGCGGACATATACATAATATATGTCTATATACTTATGTATACATCATACGTAGATTACATTGCATACATTTAGTCCATTAATACAGACAAGTGCCTTGCATGGCATGGATCTCAGCTTGCGTTGCCAGTTCATTGGACCTGAGCCTAGAGAATCTGCGCACTGCTCCGGTGGACGAGCAGGCAGCAAGTCCATGACAGCAACATTGTGGAACTAATGAATACTTAGAAAATGTTAGAAATGTGGCGGATGATGGAGTTATCAGTGTGGCCAGTGATAGTTCAAAGTGTGACCAACGATGGGGTTCTCACTGTGGTGAATGATGGAGTTGTAAGTGTGGGCATGTGACCAGTGAGACTTGAATCACAGCCGGTGCAGCTGGACATAGTGGATCTTTCTGACGCGTTTGTTGCTTTTTTCATTCTGTGATTACTTACTGTATGTTAATGTACTTTTCCGCAATTACCTAAAATTAACAGTAAATCTTGATTACCCTAATTAGATGATATTAGATGTACTTAGTAACCTTACTTTTCACCTTGTTGGTTCTTCATACCTTGAGTTATCATGGTGTACCTCGACCATCCTTGAGGTGCAGCTGCATGGTCTTTGCGAGATTGGAAGCCAGCTTCAGTGGCTTGGCAGCAGAAAAAGAGAGATGATTGCTGGTGTTGGGGCTGATTTGCCCACCTGGTTGGGTGATGTTGATGAAAGCTCCTGGGAGTCAACATATGTCAGTAGTGATATGATTGGTATACTGGTTCTCTCATTGCTTGATTGCAACAAAAAGTAGTTTTTTGTTGAGAGACTTTGCGCCTGTGTTTTTGCCCTGTGAATAGATATGGCGGATGGCCGACTTTCTGTATGAACCAGCGGTGTATGGCCACACAACAAAGTCGATCATCAAAGACATAGTTGAAACAATCCAGCTTTTACTTTTGATGCCAGATGTTTGCAGGTAGGATTCAATCATCAGGATACCAAGACAAAAAGAGATTGTCCAAGCACATACGTTGTTCAAGAAGGCGTCAAGCCGTTGGTCATCCACTGGCAGCCTAAGTTGAAGGATCCGGATGCAGTCCGTTATGATCCGCTATGTCTATTTGGTGGTTTTGACATGTTTTGACGCAAATGTGTGAGGAGTTTTTTTTCGGTCCTCTAGTCTTTTGCATTATTTGTCAGTTCCAACCTTAAGGCTCACAAGTCATTTTCCCTTGGAGATTCCTTGACCACCAGGCTTAGTTACAAAAGATCAGAGTTCTGCAGTCGCAAGCAATCTCAAAATCACAGCTCAAGATTTCTAGATATTTCTAATCTATTCCAACTATTGCTAGAGATCCGAGCATACTCCTGTATGCAGCGTAGCACTTCAACCATGCCACTCCCCATATTCAGCTCGTTCACCGAGGTCAGATGCCTTTCAGTGGCAAAAACCTGGCAATGAAGGAGGAGACTGGGTGGTGTCTAGGATGAATCGCTGGAATGCCATCGCTGGAAGTTTGCTTCGACTGTGCACAATCATTTACAAGGTGTCAATACGTTCTGTATGGCCGTTTCTGGAAATTTGGGTACCCCAAATCATCCAGTATTTAACATTTATAGTCATAAACCAACCATTTTGCGGGGTTCATTTTTTTGAGAAATACCAGCATGGTTTCATGGTGATGTTTCTTTGTTGATACCGATTCTCCATCGTAACTTCACTACTCTTTCTGTGTCAACAAATTTGATTTCCAGGCCAAGATCACATCTCCTTCTGAGGCAACCACCGATTCTACAGACATTTTGCTGGACACAGGTGGGGTGCATCTGGGGCACATGTGGGGTGCATTGAAGTCGTCGCAAGTTGCGTGGCTTCTCCAGGCTTGCCAACCCAATGTCGCCTCACCGGAGTGGCGCTTGGAGCTATCAATCCGACTTTGCGGCTTCAGTTCGAAGAATGCGATGGTGCCTGCGACACGACTTGTCTTTGTTATCCTTGGGAACTTGGAATTGAATGTTTTAAGAATCTTGAGCAAGAAACTTGAGAATGACGCATGTTTTAAGAATGCTCTGCATTTTTGTGCATGAGTCATGCATGAGTGTAAGGCAGACGGTGGCATTTGTCACTGGTGTTGATACAGAACATGCAGTGTAGAAGGCACAAAATTGCATCCGTGATGCCAATGCAGCAATGCAACATCCAACATTTTGAACATTATTCAGAACACCGCTGGGCACCAAGAATGAGTCCAGATTTTTACAAGCACCCTTTTAAAGTGAGTTGGCATAGAACTGCATGATATCGCATGTATCGACAACACATCGAATATATGCGGCGTAAGCCACTGTAACATTAAGAAACGCCTCCTTTGTGACTTTGTGTTCTTTATCCATGTAGCTCAGCTGTACTCTCACTTCAAGCCAGGCAAAGCAGCGGTTGTCGTGATGCTCCACCCGCAGAAGGGAGGATGCTTGACAGAATGCACAGGTGTTTCTCAAGCGCAGACCTGTGCTTTTTCTTGGTCCCCTTCGCTCCAAAGTCAAATGAAATATGCGCCGCCGACCTTGGGTGATCTTGGGCCCCAACTAAAAGCGGCTACCAGTCCGGCCACAGACCTACCAAGAAACGTCGCCAGCGAACCTCAAGCGACAGAGTGCGCACCAAAAGCCTCCGGGTCCCAGGGACTCGGCTGGCAAACCGCCTCAGCAGCGTCATGAAGGCACCCGAGGATCAACGGGCGCGCCAAGCTTAGAGACCCAAGACCTGCGTAAGGGGCCCTGCATCAGAAATGCAAAGACCCCCAACATCAACAGCTTGAGGCAAGCCCGAAGTTGCGTCAAGTACAGAACTGAAGTTGGACTCATCAAGTCTTTTCACTAGGCAGCAAAGATTGGACTCCAATGAGTTGACAGCTGATCTTGGAATCTCGGACTCCAAGGAATGAAACTGGCCCAGTGGATTTGCGCGGTCTCTACCGGCACGGATCTATGCGCGAAGGTGGGTGGTGTTCCATTTACTCAAAAGGTGAATAGGTATGGAGGGATGAGGTCAGTTTTGGTTTGATGAGGTCATACATGGTCAAGTCATACCCATTCTTTTTTGAAGTACATGGACCAAACAGATGAGGTCATACATGGTCATGGCACATGCTTTGTAGTCAATTCCCAACGTCATGCTATTGCAATGTATTGCACATGCTTGCAGAGTCAGATTTGGGCTGCAGGCTGAGGCATTGGCACGATGCTCGTCGGCAGGGACAGGAGAACCATGGATACCGACCACATTGCAATGCTTAAATCTGTTTGTCAAATATGATTAGCTACAAATTTAAAGAAAGACATATATGTCGACTTTCTCACATAAATAATCTCTAAAATATCTCAACATACCCCCAACAAGTGGAATCGTTCGCCGCTGGATATCTTTTTTTGGTCCCAGGCACTGGCCCATGTGATAAGTGCCTCGTGTTGGAGCGATCGGCACAGCTGTTGCCGTTCAGCAGCGCCATGCCGTTGCGCGACTGTCCATGTGACAAGAATCCTTGCAGCAGTGCCGACCAAGGAAACAACACCGTGCCAACCAACGTGATCAGCCAGACATTGGACCTTACAGGTCTCAGCACATCTTTGTCACAAGGCACGGTGTTGAGGAACGAGAGACAGAGGGCATAGCCCAGATCTCACTCTGCATGTCGTAGATGATGTTGAAATATACCACATGGTAGCAGATCGGAAAGGTCACATACCACGTACCAGCTAATTGGACCTCGTCCTTTTGTTAAGAAGATTTTAGAAGCTATATAGTCACAACTCCAGCCAACCACTTGCACACATCCTTGGGCATTCTGCAGCTCAGCTTGATGAACTTGTGGTTGATCAAGGACTGTCAACCTGACACGGTCAATACCAGCATGGTTCATGATTCCAATGATGTTTTCCAATCATATGAAGATAACTGCATGATTCTGCTGTTTTCTTTATTTTGCTGTAACCCATCAGCCAGGTATTCTTCATACGAATGCCCGCTCCGCTTGCTTCGAGAACCTGCACTGGTTCACGGCCCAAGGTGGCTTAGGCCTGCGGCAAACGATGGTTTGCCTTGATCTTCAGCTTCACGGCATGAAGCGTGTCTTTGGGCACTCAGTCATTATGGAAGAACACTGAAGATCATGTCCCTGAAATTACGGATCTTTTCTTAAGTTTTCTCATAGTTCATGGAACGCCCTTGTTTAAAAGTCTTCTTGAAGCGCCTCATTGGATCTGCAAAATGCGGTGATTGCATGGATGAAATCCATTGGTGCCTTGCAGGCATCGACGAGAAGGAATGGTCTTTGTTAATGGCCATCCGTCAACTCTTGTCCCCCGAGAAAGTGCCGCAGATGCCTGTTGAGGTCGAAGTACAGGCTGGGGAGATCTCACAGAATCTCACACTGTTCATTTTTGATTGCTGAGTCTTTGGAACTCAACGAATCTATTTGGGTCCTGCCAGGTATCTGAACTATGTTTCCCAAGTTGCAAGGATGAGTGGAATGTGCAGGTCTGTGGTGTGAAGCCAGTGACATGGATGCATGGTCTTCCAGCATTGGAATATCTTGAAACCAAAGCTGTTGGATCTTGTTGGCCAAACGTGGTCAAAACAACTTGTCAGACACTTGTCATAGACCACTGATCTTGAGATATCAATCTGAGCATCGCCTGGTGATGCTCTCAAGACGGGCCGATTGTCTCCACGAAGGTCACTAAGGGCGTGGCATGGGAGACATCGCACATTTGCCAAGGCACTGAAAGCAGTGACTTCGCCTCCGACACCTGCACCTCTGGAGGCTCCCCTGTGCATCCCGAATGGTTGGACTATGTTGGACTGGCTTTTTACACATGTAAAAAAAAGCCTGAGTTTTGGGCTTCACATTGTGACATCATGTGACAGCATTGTGCTTCTGTCATCAGTTTAAAGCTGTTGTCTTCTGATGACAGCTTTCTCCTAACATCTCCTAATTGCATTGGGGGTCTAACATGGAGAGACATGGACCCATCAGGCTGTGAGCTTTCAAATCGCCAGGTACCGGAGAGCCCGTTGCTGTCAAGGCAGCGCTTGGAAAAGTTCGGAGAGGTCGGGGGGGGCAGCTGAAACACGTTGGCAGAGGCATCCTTCTCCCGTCACGTTGGGATGTGCTTGTTCGTTCAACTATCAGGGCGTCAGCGCTTTTCAGGTGCTTGGAGATTCAGAGACAGCTCCGTGGGTGTGGCTAGTGCTGGTCTTTGCATCTTGGCAGCATGTTCCCTGCTTGACTCCGTGATTTTCATGAATTGGGTGGTTTCCCCTCAGATGGTTGGTGAATGATGGTTACAGGGTTACCAAGGATCAACATTGGTTGATGATGATGGATAAATAGTTACAGTGATTGGAAATGGTTGAACATGTTTGATGATGGACGGATTAGCCATGACAATGATCTGTCCCTAACCATTCAGAAAGGAACATGTTCACATGGAAGCTCTCATAGACTAGTACTGCCAAACCATCAAGAGACGGTCACTCTTCGAATACTCTGGGTAATTTGGACGATACTGCGGGTGTGTTGAAGGCTCGATCCGTGCGATTTTTGTGAGATAGGATTAACTAAGTCACTGAGATGGTCTGCCTATGGCACCAGAGGCCCACCCATGCCCACGGCTTCCCAGGGTCTCATGGTCGGCATCTTCTTCGCCATGCTGCTCTTCCCTCTTTTCCGCTACAAGGCACATGACATGATGCATTGCCCTTCCGCTTTCGGGGGATGTAGAACACAGGTTGCCGAACGAACCTCACTGGAAGTCAAGTCAGCAATTTGTTTGCATTCTGAACAACTCCGGGACTCCCTGTGGGTGTTAGAAGACACTTGTAGTATTTTGTAGTGCGCTCTGTTTTTTCTGTACCATGACAGTAACTGTCGCTGGAATCGACAGCCCGGAAAATCGGTGCCCAGGAGACAGTTCGCAGAGGATCTATGCGCTACAAGCAGGCTGCAGGGTCTAGGTTCAAGCGGCTGATTGTAAGGTCTACCTGCCTGGTAGGGATTACATGGGATTGCACTCCGTGGGGATACTTCTTCACCACATCCAACCACCATAGGGGATGGTTGGTTTCAGCATTTTCGACACTTCTCAAGGGGAGATGGAAGATTCCAAGAGCCCGCAGAAACAAAATCCTCCTGGGAAGTTTCCCTCTTTACCACTTATTGAACATTGAGTTTACCAGGTTGACATAGGTCGATTTGTCTAAGGATGTTGAAGGATGTTGAAGGACTGAGATCACATTGTCGCATCCGACTCGCTTTTGCACAATAAATCAACAAGTAAATCACGTGTGACAGCATTCCAGTGGATATTGACAAATTTCGCTCGTACATCTCCAGTGGATATGTACTTGTATTTACTTACTGTACAGCAACAAGAATTAAAAATAAGTACGGGACATTCGCTCGTCGTGCCAGCCCTGCTGCGCCCTGCTGTTTCAGGTAGAGTTCATCGACCACACAGGCACTAGAGTGCCAATCCCGAATCTTGATCAGAGAATCGATCCGTATGGATCCCATGTACCTTGTTGGTTGCCTTGTCCCTGAGATTGAATACTGTTTTGAATAATTACGGCATGTAGGGAATAACAAGCCAGGGTCTCTGATACCCTGGGAAGTGTTTGATATCCAATTTAATTGTTTCTTCATTTCGGTTTCGCTTGGAGAGATAGCATCGGTGGTTTGGTAAGATGTGGATTGTGGATTTGTTGTAAGTCTATACAAAGCATTAACAAGATCGCAGAGAAAGTAGGCTTCTTCTAGAAGCTATTATTGCCTTTTCAACATGTTCTTATGTATGTTCAATCAGCAAGTACCTCAACATGGCTTTGATGCAGAAAGTTGTTAGTTTAAGAAGAGCTGTTCCATTTTGACATATACTGTATAACAGACATATTATATATTATTATATACACATACATTTTATGCTTGATATTTGAACGTCGGTATCTCTCAATTCTAACAATCTTCAAAAAGTATGCACCTGCTGCAACATACATGACAAGCAATCTCATGTATGAGCGATGTCTTTTTCAAACACCACAATGTTTCGTGGTGCTATACAGTCGTGATTGGAAATTATTCAAGTGACGATGTTAGAATACATAGTACTTAGTGTACTACTCTTGAATTATGTAAAATGAAAGGATCAATTCTGCATACTCCCTTAAACAGGGTTCTAGGTTGGGTTGTTATGATTGTGCAATCTACTGTTTGAAAATTTGTGCTTAGATCAAAAGCACGATAACCAAATGAATGATAAGAAGTGTTTCTTGGTTCAACACGAGCAGTGTTTCACTGTAGATGCATTCAGTCTGTTGTTATTCTCTATATCATTGATTTGTCTAAGAGGTAGGTCGGGCTAAATTTATAGTTGCTTATGATTTTGATTTTGTAGAATATTTCATTATGTGGAATATGTCTATGGATGTCTATGATTATGTTTTGAATTCTATTCTGTTGCCAGGATTTTCTAGTTTTGCCGTGTGGGCTCCTGGTCATCGATGGTTCAGCGCACAGATCGCACAGAAATCCATTGCAAACGATTTGATGGGATATAAGTCGATGAGATGCCTTTGCCCGTGGATGCTCCAGACCTGTCCCATGATGTTCTGAGGATGAACAGATAAGTGACACAGCTACTGAGTTGAGTGGAGCTGAAAATTGGCGATCTCAACTGCCAAGCTATGAACTTTCAGCTGCCTGCCAGGCTTCCTAGACCTTCAGGACATTCACAGGTCTTTGTGTACAAATACTAGCTTACAAAAAGCATGTATGTGTATGTATGTGTCATATAATTGTACAATATTATACAATATATGAATTACAGTAATATGTATATATACACAATACACAACAGACACCTTCACTTGAGATTCACTGGGTAGAGATGAGAATCGATCCGCTGTTTCCTCCATTTTGCAGGCGCAAACATGCTAGTCCTATTTGGCTGTTTCGGGTCACCTCCCGCAAAAGGAAGCACCAAGGGTTGGCAGCCGGGGCAGTTTCAAGCGCAGTGGTGGGTGGCTGGCCCGCCAGCAGGGACGTGACCAAGCAGCTTGGTGGTGGTAGATCCTGGCTGAAGATCTCCAATCGAAAATGGGCAACCGACGTTTCGCCACGAAGTGAGCTTGGATGGTCCCTTAAGGCCATGTACGTGCACGTCTAATTCGGCCAAGTGCAGAGGTGGCACATGTTCATCAAGTCTTGTGACCAAAATAAGAAGCATACATTGGGCAGTATTTCGATCCATTTCAAAGTTTCTTCATGTTTCTTCCATTTTCTTCCCAAAGATGGATTTGGTGCACTTGCCGTTCACTTCCCAGAGTCATCACAGGCCCGAGGAAATGTCGGACTTGTGATGAGGTACCAGCACTTTGCACATTGCAGGAAGCTAAGACGGCATAGGACTATTCCAAAGCATCACAACGTATCCTTTGTTCCACAAGTCGCTGGGAAAGACTGCTGAACAAACATCTGATTAATCTAATTTGTTTGAATCTGAATTGTGGATCATTCAAGTCATTGAATCTTGCCGTGCTGGGCAAACCTCGCTCAAAGGAGCGAGGAAGATTCACGGTGCACCAGAAAAATGGGGACGGGGGCCTGCTCTCCCTGTGCCAGGCCCCCCATGGCCTTTACCCAGGCGCTGGCACCAGTCAGCTTGGGTTTTCTACTGCCCCAAGTTGCGTTGAACTGCTTGTGGGAAGCAGTGAAACTGGTGGGTGGCTTCCCTTGGGATACCAATGCCATTGCGCCTCAAGCAGCCCAGGAGCTCACTTCCCGCGTGGAGAACATCGAGAACTCTGAGGTGCAGGAAACATCCCAACCATTGGTGGTCAATGCAAAGATGAATGATGAATTAATGGTGATGAATAGTGGTGAACACATGTCAATACCAGTGAAAAACATTCAACAACCAACAATGACCAGCAGTGAATGAATACGATACACCCAATTTCCCTGTTTGTAGTTGTACATGATCCAGGTAGCTGAATGCGATCAGGTTTGCGTGTTGATGCCTGTTGCTTACCATTTCTGACCTGCACCCATCTAGGACTGAGAGGACTTCCTTGTGCGTCCCACCTGTTGTTTGTCAGGCCAAAATTTTCAATGGTCATGACAACGTCATCGAGGCTGGGTAACTTGGTAGTTGAAGGTAACAGGCAGAATTTGGAAGTCAGGCTTTGCGTTTCTGTAAGCATAGACGACACCCCGTAATCATTTGGTACCCCAACTAAAGGCCGCATCATCAATTATATGAACTTGCAAGTCTTTGTTTCCTGGCTACGTCCTTTCCCACCATCGCACTGAAATCGACTGCATGATGGATTCAAAAGTGCTAAGTCATCAGATTAATCTGAGCACAGCAGTGTCGTGGCATTTGCGGCAGGAGGAGTACCGATCATGTACAGCAGCTTTGCCCTCGGCCGGTGCACTCTCTTGTCAGAGCAAGGATTTCTGTTTCAGTGGTTTGCCTTCATCGTGTTGCAGAATATAAGGGATAGGAATGCAGGACACGACACGACTGACTTGACACAACGAGCAGAAGAAAACAGTCAGAGGCTGATCACAGACCAAGGAACTCTTCGCGATTGTGAAGCAGCATGGTGCCAGCTTGAGCAAACAGGACATGATGTGCCGACGATCACGGCAACATCAAATGAGTCACACGTCCACCGTACACATATTGTTAATTACACCATGTTAATAACATGATATTAGATTGTATTACACTATACCAACAATGTAATAGCAATGTACAGAGACCATTTGTGTCTATTTGTAAAAAAAATCATAAAGCATATGTGTGCGTGTGTACATTTGTAATACATTGCAGCCGATTTTGAGGTCAGCACTGCATTGGAATTGCTGCGCTTTTACAGACAGAAAGTATTCAATAGTTTCTTCAAATGAGTGCATAACACCTTCTGGAAAATGGAACAAACTTTAGAGACAGAATCCTTTATTCGTCTAAAGAAGGAGCAGCATTATTCCGCCAAGAAATACATGAATTGAACGTATTGCAACTTTGAACTTGTCCTTCAAAGAAAAAGTCATGAACCAATCGTAGGATCCATTTGAAGAAGTGCAGCGTTTTGAAATCCAAGGAGTAGAACCTGTTCCAGAATGCGTTTGTGAATACTAAGGTATGCGTTTCATCCAGAAAATGCAGTACCAGTGGGTGCAATCTTCCATTTAAGAGAGTGTAGCCAGTATAGCATTTCCCTGGCCAGATTTGAATACTTCTTCTCACCATGAAGTATGCAGTAAGCCACATGTTTTAATCTGTGGAGCTGGCTGAATATCGACGCCTTCAAGATCTGATTATGTTGAAGTACCTCGGAAGTACCTTCAATATTCTAAGCATTTCGAGGCCTTCACTAAAACTTAGCGTAGGTCCACGAAACAGCACAGTTGCAGTACCTCGGAAGACGGGTGGAACCCAAGCGTAAATGCAGTTTCGAATGAAAACCTCTAGGAACAAATATTCTTTTCTTAGGAGGACGGGGGGCCGTGACAATATGTATGTAAATGATATGTCGTATGTACACATGATCTGACTCAATACGTTGCATACATTGTAAGTGGCTAAGGGTACAGCAGATTAACTTCCCGTATTCAAGGCTGATTTTGCAATCATTTGCAAACAGACCACAGACTGGGTTGAAGATTTCAGATTGAAGATTCCTGAAAACTTCAGCATCCAGCTAATATTAACCCATCTGAATTTTTATTCAACCCAAATCTCGCGATGTTCATTTGTCTTTGGGTCAGTTCACCCTGTACCTCCCGATCATCAACAATGTTTTCCCTATAGTTTTAAGCTGATCACTATCCACCATAAAATTGATTGTTAAAGGCTTGACTGAACTCGCCATTTCATGGTGCCAACCCAAGTGCAGCGGCTCGGCCTCCGCTTGAGGAGCTTGCACTTTCCTCCCTCCGAGAGGATCTGAGAAGTGAGTTCCTGGGCGAGTCAACGTCGTTGGGGGGTAGCCGTTGGTGTGCTGGTTACCATGGGCTGATTGAGGCTGGTCGGTTGTTTGGCTGGTTGGTTGTTTGGCTGGTTGGTTGTTTGGCTGGTTGGTTGTTTGGCTGGTTGATGTTGCTATGTTGCTATGTTGCTTCTTTAGTCTTTGTTTGTTTTTTTGGGATCACCCACTGCCTTACGAAGGCGAAAGCATAGGTGCCGAGCGACTGAGTGCCAATTGTGATGGATGTTATCGTGTGAGCGGTGTTGGTGATGTCATCGCAGTACACGTCCCCTATACTGTACAAGTTGTCTTTGGGCAAAGGCTCCGCTCCTATCCGAGAGTACTCAAGGGAAACTCGAATCCTACAAGAAACAAGTTTCACCATGTTTCATCCGTGTTGATTCTGTGTGGTGCTTAATTATGGTTCCTTGTGGTTATAAGCCATTGCAGAGCGAGGGCTTGCTCTCCGATAAGAACAGTAGCAAGTAGGAAGAACATTCTCTCGGATTTTTTTCTCCGCTAACCACCGATGTACTAGGTTACTAGATTCGATGGGTCCGGGGCACCAGCCAATGTTTTGCAATTGTCAAAAGCTGATTGTGGCTGAGTTTGTGGTGTATCTCATTCATTTGGTGGTTTCTCAAGATAGGGGACTCCCCAAATCATCCAATCACTGGTATGCCTGTGTGTGGTTAGGAGACGTTTAGTTGGTTAGTTGTGATTCTTTCTTCTTCTACAATCTGTCTTGTGGTCCGCTAAAATAGCTAGCCTAAGACAAGTGGACGGTGACTCACTGCTGCCGTGCGCATCCAATATTCACCATTTGCAGTAGTGAACAAACCACTTTTCGGGGTTCCCTATGTTGAGAAACACCCATTTGCTGTTCGATAGAATTCCCCCGTTTGCCTCGGCTAATGTCACCACTTGGATCACCCAGGCAGCGAATCCGGAAGGACGAGATTCATCTGAAGCCCTGGATCCCAGAACAGCCCTGGGTGGTCCTGATTGAAGTTTGTGGCAATTCATTGTACCCGATGCTATTATTTGGATCAGCCATATGGCTATCTGGAAATCATTCCATATGGCAATAGCCAATGCATCCCAAAGTCATTCCAATGATTTTTTTTGAGCTTCATTGATTCTGCAGATCATATGGCTGTGGGTCAATACCCCGCACCCCAGCGGTTCGCATTCCCTTTGTTGGATAGTTAAGATTGACCCACATAATCTACCGCTGATATATCCCCTATTCAACTGTTGGTTGTCATCCCCCGCATATTATCAACCATCCAACCATGCTTGCTCACTAACTATAAACATCTTATTAACGAAACTGTTGACTACTATAAACCACTCTTAAGCTGATTTTTGATTACGGTTAACAGCTGAACCACTATGTGGTAAACAACTATTTGTTCAACTGTGAACCACTCTTAACCACTCTCAAGCACTATAAGTCATCGACCTATTTACCACATGTTCATAATTTTCCAACTATCAATCACTCTTAACCACTCTAAAACTGCTGGGAGCCCATTGTGCTCTTGTGAAAACAACCACTCTAAAGCACCCATCAACCAAATTCAGTTGCTGAGTTTCCACCGGTGGCCTTCTCAGGCTCAGAGAGCTGGCTGCAAGACCTGTTCGCCCAGAGGAGCAGAGCATCAACGATCTGCGGCAGAGCGTCATGTCGGTCCGTGGGGGAGCCCAGGGTGAAGAAAAATCATAGCAGGTCCAGGGGAACAGTGGATTATCTTCCTGATTTACACTGATTATATCTGATTATGTACAGTTTCTCTGATTTATAAATGGATAATGTCACATATGACATATATGACAAAACACAGGAAGGTAATTTGTACGGATTTTGTCATAAATGTACAGTCATCCACAGTTTCAGGATTCGGTGTTGGGAACAGTGGAAGAAAATCCCAGTCTAATGACCCAAGTGATTGATGGATGTTCGTGGATGGTCGTGGATGGTCGCGGATGTTCGTGTATGGTCGTGGCTGTTTGTGGATGTTCGGGGATGACGTTCCGATGCCATTAAGCCTGGCCTTTGATATCGGCCTAAACTGTCAAATGCAAAATGACAATTTTGCATTGGTTCTTTTTGCATGGGTTCATTGTCCACTACACCTGCTATTTTTACATACCCAACTTCATGAAGTTTCCGTTTCTCGGATTGTAGCCATGCTGAAGTCAAGCGTGTAAACTCATTTTTGACGACCCTGCAGCTCAGATTTCCGCAACATTGGAGGGACCTCAGTCATTGACTTTCTGAATCTATGTGACTGAAGTTGATCTAGCACGCGAACATGCGGACCAACCTTCTTGAACGTGTTTTTTTATGTGTGCGTGTGTAAATATGTATATAATTATATATATACATACATATATCGTTGTACTTATTGGTTTGTCCGCAATGCACAGATATACATATTTGCACATATTGATATATTATGATATATTTACATGTTCATATACACGACTATTTACATCTTGCATAGATTTATTCATATGTATTTATATTTATATATACATTGATGTTTACACATATAAATACGCACTGCTTTGGGCACAATGGAATCCCAGACAGCAAGGCTCCTCAGCTCGCCACAAGGCGACGAGTGCAGCAAGTTACGGGCAGAATGCCGAAGGCTGTCCAGCGAGGCGAACCGTGAGCGACGATGCAGCACCAGTTTCAGGGTTGTGATGACATTCTTCACGAAATGGAACCATCATAAACCAAGCTTTAAACAGGGAACCATCAGAAACCATCACACGCAACGGAACCATCATAAACCAACCTTAATATCAGGGAAGCATCACAAACCAGGCTTTGTAACAGGGAATCACTATGAACGTCATCATCATCATCATCATCATCATCATCATCATCATCATCATCATCATCATCATAAACAGAGATATATTTCAATGCATATGGACATACAGTTACGTAATAATATCATCCATCAGAAGCAGGTACAGCAACTATTATCCACCGTTATCGACCATTATCAACTGTCACAAACAGGTAGCCATTATCGATCGTTACTAACCGCTGTAAACAGACACAAGCCAGTATCAACCGTTATCGACCATTGTCAACATCATCAACCAGCAAGCATTATCAACAACTATCAAACATCATAAGCCATGATCAACCATTGTTGATGGTTGTCAAGCATCATCAACGTTTATCAACCGTCAACCATTCTTAGTACCCATGCAAGCCCCAAGCAGAAGTTGCCAAGAGGTTAGTGACTGTAATTCAAGGAGAGTGCCCATGGAAATGATCAAGGCCAATGTCAGAAGATGAAGATCAGTCATTCTCCTGACTTGCTCCAACAATGGGACTTGAAAGCTTGCAAAGACAGCTTTCGTGCGAGACTTCCTTCAAAGATGCAGCTTTCGTGCGAGACTTCCTTCAAAGATGGTAAGCATTTTTTATTATCCATACCGGGTTCTTCAAAAAAAACAGCCATCCTGAAAAAACAGCCGGTGGAAGTTGTCAACCCCCTGGCCCCCTTCTTCAATGTTGATGGAGTTTTGGGGCTTCTGCCGGCCTTCAAAAAAAAAACAGCCATTTATGTCCTGGCTGGGGGCTGCCGTATTCATCAACATTGAAATGGGGGCGCGGGGGATTGCCATGGTCTTGGCGCTGGCTTGTCTCAGATGGCTGTTTTTTTGAAGAACCCGGTAGTAACCATTAACATATGGTTGGTTGACCATTTTTGTCAAGATACATGCCTCCATGCTCACACTTCGTATGGCTACGGTGTACTTCAGAGACCAGAGCATCACTTCATGCTTTGGCTCAAGGCCACATGAGGAAAAGACTTCTGCTGACTCAGAGTGAACTTCAGGGTTGAGCCTGAGTGTGTGTTGGGTTAGAACTTCTGGTGACTTCCTGGTAGGTAAGTATCTGGGACTTCAATACTTTGATATGGTAGCGGAGCCCTGCAACGACAGGGACTCCTAGGAACTTTAACAAGGAACTTCTAGGTCTAGGTGTACATACTTCGGTTTGTAGGATCTAGCCAGAATGGCTGCCATAGAAGGAGACTTCGGAAATGTGAAACTCCCACTTCCCAAGCCATTCGATGGCAATCCCAGCAACTGGGAAGAATGGGAATGGAACTTCAGAATATACTTGTCCATGTTCCAAGCCAATGTAGTTGACTTCTTAGATAGAGCACAAGCATCTGCAGCTGTGATTGATGACACTTCCTTCCAAGATGGAAATGTCACACCACAGCAGCTGCAACAGATGATCACGTTCAGTAGGAAACTTCACTACTTGCTTGCCAACTTGTGTACAGGATCAGCTAGACTTCTGGTTCGCCAGAATGCTGGTGGAAATGGCTTTGAGACATGGAGACTTCTTTCTCAGCGTTTTGCACTGCCCGATGCCAGTAGACATGTGTCACTTCTCACAAGGATACTTGACTGGAAATTCAACACACAAACCTTCGAACAGGACTTCAAGGCCTGGGAAACAGTGAAGAGTAAGTACGAGCAGCAGACAGGACAGGCACTTCCAGACAGCGTGCTTGTGGCCACACTGATGAACAAGACTTCAGGACCACTTCAGCAACATCTTCGGTTGAATGCTGGAAACATCAACACGTTTGAACAGGTGAAGCAACTTCTTGTTCAGTACTTCAGATCGAGACATATCTTGAACACACCGGACACTTCGGGTCCCATGGACATAGGATCACTGAAAGGCAAAGGAAAAGGTAAGAACAAAGGAAAAGGAAAGATGAACTTCAACCATTGGTACTTCATGAAAGGAAAAGGTTACAACAAAGGAAAAGGAAAAGGAAACTTCAAAGGTGTCAAAGGCAAAGGAAAAGGAAAGCAAGCGCCCTTCACTTCGAGTAAAGGAAAAGGCAAAGGCAAAGGAAAAACAGGTGCAGGTAGCTCTACTTCGGTTGTTTGCTACAACTGCGGAATGCCAGGACACACTTCTCGTGAGTGTAGAGTTCGTAGGATCAATGCGCTTGAGGACACTTCAGTGAGTCAAGAGACAGCATGGGCTGATACCCCATGGACTTCAGAGACAGCATGGGCTGATACCCCATGGACTGATGGATGGACTTCAGAGTATGACCCAACTTACTTCGGTGAGTATGATGGTTCATGGAATGATGAGTACTTCATTGGAAATGTAGGACATGATGATTGGACTTCATGGGATGACTGGACTTCATGGGATGATTGGTCTTGGGATCAATCTTGGACTTCATGGACCGGTGATGAGCTCAGTCTGCCCAGTGTGGGCACTTCGGTACCACAGCAGGAAGCACAGGCCGGAACTTCGGCTCAGGCAAGTGGACTTCCACTCACTGGCTCAGGAAGCCAGGGAACTTCAGCTCAGGTCTCAGCAGTTGGAGCTGAGCCCCCAGGACTTCAAGGTCCAGAGAACTCTAGAGTACCCTGGGTAACCCACAGTACTTCTAGGAATGTGACTTCAACCATGATGTTGGCTGCACTCACTTTGAACACTTTAGGAGTAGGAACTTCTGTGTTGGTTGGACCAGTTTCCACTTCTTTGAAGCCCCAACATTCGGTTGATGATGTGACCAACTTCCAAACTTTGGAGAGTGTAGGACTTCCTCATCTCTCACTTCCCGATTTCTCAGACTTCATGATGCATCAACACTTGTTGGTTTCGTCAGCTGTCGACACTTCATGGATCTTGTTTGACAGTGGTGCTGCGGCGCACTGTTGCCCGAAGAACTTCGCACCGGAGTGGCCATTGCTTCCCATCAATGGCACGAAGCCCCCACTTCGTAGTGTAACAGGTCATCCACTTCATGTTTATGGAAGGAAACTTGTTGGACTGAAGGCAGGTGATGTTGACTTCATTTTGCACTTCTATGTCACTGACATTGACTACCCACTTGTTTCTGTTGGACGACTTCTTGGTCAGGGCTACACAGTTGAACTGTCAGAACTTCAGATGTGCATGAAATGTCCCAATGGACAATCCATGCCACTTCACAAACAAGGTTCACTTCTGTTCATGCAACCTGTGATTCAACCATTTGAGAAGAACAACTTCGAAGCCATCTGTGTGACGTTTCATGAACAGTTCAAACCAAAGACCAATACTTCTACTGAGAAAACCCCCGATGATTTGGTTGCACCGACTTCTGGTTCTTTCAGACCCATTTATTACCATCATGATCGTTGGCACTTCGATTCAAACAGGCACGTTTTGATTCGATACCACATCAGACCAAGAAAGAACTTGTTCACCCCTGAGGGTACTTCAGATAGGCCGGTTGCACTTGACAAACTTGCTGGACTTCGAAGAACTTTTGTCACCTTCGAAGGCAAGAGTGAAGAAATCCTTGAGGACAATTGGAGAACTTCAGGAGCTCCCAAGAGAGCCTTGGACAAGTTCTGGAAAGGCAGGACAGAGTTTTCCTTGACAGGACCACTTCCTGCCAGCAGACTCACAGGTAAGCAGTCAACATGGCCAAAGCCGACTGCAGTGCCAGAACCCGTGAGCAAAAGCACTTCAGAACCAAAGCCCAAGTTGAGCCTTGAGACTTCTGGTCAGAAGAAAGTCAGTTTTCGTGACTTGCCTCCTGACTTCTCTCAGTCTTTGCAGTCGAAACTTGCGTTGGCTGGTGACAACACTGATGAAGTGAAGAAAGTACTTCTTCAGTCTGTCTCTGAACCAGACCCAACGACCGGAAACCGTTTTGAGCATGACTTCTGGGCAGATGGTGGTTCGATTTGGATCAGGTATCACTTCGAACCGCGTACGCACTTGTTCTCTCCGACTTCCACTGACTTGATTGGTGGCCCAGAACTTCACATGCTTGGAAAAGAACGCATGACACTTTTGGTAGCAGAAGACGGCACTTCCAAGTGGTACAACGACAATCACTTGGGTCCGCTTGACATGGATGGCACTTGGACAGGCTTGACTGTCTTCAGCAAAACTGAGGAAGAGGTGTTTGACCCACTTCCTCTTGCAGAAGCTGAAGCGGACACTTCGTCCAGAGCTCCAAGGTCACTTCCTGTACCAAAAGAGCCAACGGCACAGGAGCGTGCAGAGCATGAACTTACCCATCTTCCGTTTAGAAGTTGGTGTAAGATTTGTGTTGAGTCAAAGTCTCGGCAGGATCACTCGAAGAAACTTCGCTTGAAGCAACCTGTACTTCAGTGCGACTACTCCTTCATCACGGATCCGGAGACAAAGGACCAGGTCACACTTCTCAATGTGCGTGATGTGTTGTCAGGACTTGCAATGTCTTGCGTTGTTCCGTGCAAAGGACACTCAGTCTACGCAGAAGGAGAACTTCGCAAGTTTGTGCTTGAGTCAGGTCGTACGTTCGGCACTTTGCAGGCCGATCCCGAACCAGCACTTCTCGCCGTTGCTCAGACCGTGACTTCTGAACTTGGTGGTCTTGCACTTAGGAAGAGCCCAACTGAGTGGAAACAAGCCCAAGGAGCTGTTGGCAACGCCCAGCAACTTCTGTACGCTCAGGTCCGCGCACTTCGTCAAGACTTTGCTTCCAGGTACAACGTCAAGTTGCACGTCACTTCGCCTTTGTTTGCTTGGCTTGTGAAACATGCGCAGTTCCTGTTGAACAACTTCTCCGTTCGTTCAGATGGTTTGACTCCATACGAGCGGCGTTGGTCAAAGCGGTACAACTCCGCCTTGTGCAAGTTTGGTGAAATCGTCATGTGTAGACTTCCCGGCAAGCACTCCAAAGCTGACCCTGCTTGGGTGCAAGCCATTTGGCTTGGTCGTGACACTTCTGCAGACATGCGCTTGATCGGCGCAAACTACGGCGTGCTCAAAACCAGGAGCATCCGCCGACTTCCTGTGTCGGAACAAGTTGACCAGCGTATGGTTGAGGACTTCAAGGCACCGCCTTGGGATCCAAAAGGTCGTGGTGAGGA
>VSDK01000429.1:308054-323519 GCA_009767595.1 Symbiodinium kawagutii
TTGTCAAGGCAGGACTTCTGTTTCCTGGATTGGTTGAGCCAACAACTTCTGCAGAACTTCAAGGAATGTCTTTGACAACACCAACGGAGTGTTGTTGTTTGCACTTCGCATGCTCATTTCGTTTATCACCATTCTGGCATACTTCACTTCAGAATTGGTACTTCAGTTCAGGCGATCAAGACTTTAATTTCAAGACTCAGCTGAACTTCAGATGGTGAATTCAAACTTCAGTGAACTTTTTTCTGCATGATGTAGACTTCAAGAGTTTTATGGTCGACTGACTTCAATGTCACTCAGTCAAGATCACTTCAGAGCTTTCTTTTGTGCAACTTCGAGTTGAAAAGGCAACCAACTTCAAAGGCACTTGGTTGGTCAAATCAACTTTCAATCCAACTTCTTTTGAATATCTGGTACTTACCACGTACAGACGGTAATCACACTTCATAGTATGCAAGAGTCTAGAATTCACTTCGGTGAAGCACTACAGGTGTGTAGCACTTCAAGGGAGCGTGTCAAGATACATGCCTCCATGCTCACACTTCGTATGGCTACGGTGTACTTCAGAGACCAGAGCATCACTTCATGCTTTGGCTCAAGGCCACATGAGGAAAAGACTTCTGCTGACTCAGAGTGAACTTCAGGGTTGAGCCTGAGTGTGTGTTGGGTTAGAACTTCTGGTGACTTCCTGGTAGGTAAGTATCTGGGACTTCAATACTTTGATAATTTTGCTGATAGGTTTGAAACCACCAACCAGCATAGTTTCGCGAGCCCCCCATCTATCCCAAACGCGCTTTGCACGTAGCGCTACCGCTACCTTTTCCTTGACATCTCGCCAATGGCTGTTTGCATGTTCACAACATGGAAATTTCTCTTCTAAAGATCCTGTGATCAACCTTCATCAACTATCCACCACCAGTCATTAATATGATATGATTAATCAATATTAATCACTAGCAACATCCATCAGTGGTCCTTTACCCTTGGTTATAATTTTGATTGGATGTTCAGCTACAAGTGCTGGCCCATGGTTATACCCATGGTTATACCCGTGGTTATAATTTTGAATGTTTGTGGATCACCATCAGTCATGGATCAGCTTGTGGATTGGTGTTTCAGCCACAGGTGATGGCCCATGACTCGGATGCGCTCTCAAGAGTGGCGGGGGGCTCTGCGGGCCCTGCGCAGAATGGAAGGAAGCTGCTTGTAAGAATGGAGTGCCAGCGGTATTTGCTTATGATGGTTAGCAGTTACGTAAAAGAATGATTAGTTGAATGGTAACTGCTTATGATGTAAGAATGGTGAATAGTTGAATGGTTCGCAGTTATGTAAAAGACGCAATAATTGTATATCATGATTATTTTAGTAATTCAGAAGAACGGTTGAATAACCATTCATGAATGGTTGGCACTGGTTGATAGTGTTTATTGCTTAATTCTGCTTAATTGACAACGATTGATCACACTGTTGACAATGGTTAATGACCTTGATAGCGGTCAATATTGGTGGAGAATTCCTATTATTTGACCATGAAAGTGGAGTCACCCAAAGTCAGCGGACGCAATTGAACCTGCAAAGGACAATGTGGCCAAAGGTGTTCTCACCTGAATATTGCACTGAAAGCATACCAAAATCTTGTGCTGATGAATGATGACATACAAAGACATTTGCCAGCAACGAGCGATCTGACCATGCGCTCATGAAGAGATTCTGCCCAGTTGCGACAACTCAGCGACATGCGCAACTTGTTGGATCACAGCGCATTGGATGAGGCAGGATTCCCGTTCTGAAACGCGCTTATTGACAAGAAATGAGTAGGTCACATGAGTAGGTCATGTTTGGACAAGTTCTAGACGGATTTGGGATTCGTAAGTTTCATCATTGTTGGTTTCTTATATCCAAATAACCAGCCAAGTCTTCCTTTTCTATTGAATGTGTGCGGATGTTTTTTCCAGAAGTTCTCGGACATGGGTGGAGTGAGTTCAGAGTGATGGTATTTTTCTATATTGTTCTAATATTTTCCCCTCACCTGCTAGACTGGTCTTGAGATCCTTTGTCAGTAAGACCCCTAGTCGCTGCATTTTGCACATGGTATCCTTGGCCTCATCGCAGACTGTTCAGCTTCCAGTTGGTCTCGGCACAGCGCTTGGTACCTGCACTTTGCAACTCTGGATTTCCCAACTGCGAGGTCTAGACAGCAAGCACAGCAATGGTTTGCTTTACCCCATGAAGCAGACATTTCAGTCTAACATCTCAAAGGTGTGGGAATATGGACAGGATATGAGATTGCCAGGGCAATGAAGTAGGCAATGCTGATGACTCAGACATCCCCCCTGAAGCAGAGACGCAAACAATGACTCGGATTCGCGGGATGAAACTCCCAGAGTAGCCGAAGCGGAAGCGAACAGGTAAGGTCAACATGGAACCAGCCAAACGTTTGGGAGGCAGGAAGAGAATGCACTTGATGCACTCCACATGATTTCTGAAATGCAAATCATTGACTTCAAGTCTATCCGACCAATAGGTTTGTACAAGGACGTTCCAAGTACATTCAGAGGAGCCTTTCAGGATCTGATACCTTCCTGAAACATCCTGGAACTGCTGCAATTTCAAAAATTGCAAAGATTTGCAAAGAGACATCCTACTTGAACACTTCTTTCAAGCCGTTTTGAACTCCCAAAGCTGGTAGGGGATGTCGGCAAACCTGGCCGCCTGGAGCCCAGCCTGTCATTGCGAACCCTGAGTAAACATGGAGTTGACACAGAAATGACACATTTTTTACAACGTTTATGAACCAGTATTAAGATATATGCTACCCACCATGAACCAGTACGAGCAGCCACCAGCAACCATCATTATGCATACTTTTGTAGTTTATTAACAACATACAGTTTGTTTTATACGCTGATAAATTTGACGTGCTGCAAGAATTTGTTGATTTTCTCATCATTCTTCCGTGTCAAGATCTGTCAAGCAGTGTTTGTGCACCGTTGGGCAGTACCAGCGGATCTACTTCAGCACTGCTGGATGCTTTGTTGAACGTGGTGTTTCCTCGCCCAACGAGTTGCGCGGCCGCGACCTCCAGGTATAAGTCCTGGTCGTGATAGAGCCTTGAAGGCCTGTGCTGGAAGCTCTTGGAGACAGATGAACAGCGTTCAGAAGTCACATGTATTCGTTTGTAAAGGGGCTTAAACTGCAACGCGCGCGCGAAAGCCAAAACCTGCGTCGCGAAAGTGTGGCGAAAGCCGCGCGAAGTCTTGATTGATTGGCTCCGTCGCGAAAGCTGCGCAAAAGCTAAAACCTGCATACGGAGAAATACGGCGAAAGCTCCGCGAAAGCAATTGATGAAAGACTACTTTCCGCGAAAGCCAAACATGCAGTCGCGAAAGCTTCGCGAAAGGGTTCGCGAAAGCAGTGTGCCAGTATAAAGCCGTGGCCATTAAGTTTTGAACACCGCTCAGATGTATACAAGTTGTGTACCATAACATACGACATCTGTCTACTGTACAAAATTGTATCGTCTACTACTATACCATATTATACCCGTGTCTACAACGAATTCAGTCACTGCATTTGCTCTGTATTGGTGTTGCGATTCTGGATTTGAGATAAGGGTCTCGACTACTGAAGTCCTACAATGATATCATGGTTCCACTCAGGTGCATTCGAAACCATTCGAACTTTTGTGTGTGTGTGCGTGCAAGCACATTATAGTTTGCCTCACACAGGGGGGTTAGAAGCATCAAGTCTTGAAGTTGAACGCGACAGGTTCGATCAACGTCCCTTACTGGAAAAGACTTGTTGAAGCCCCAAGTGACCTGCAAGTTTGAATCTGACAGTTGTAGCGTAATCAGAGTAAGGAAGAGCGAGGAAAATCCTGGCTGCTGTGGACGGAGCGTCGCATAGCCTCATTTGCAGACACTAAGGTCTGCCAAAAAGCCGGGTAGAGGCTGCGCTGATGCTGGTCATCTCGCATGATTTTGCGTGTCGAATGCAGGGAAGGGAGAAATCACTCAAGGCAAATCATCGGAGCTGTCCCATCTTCCTGGAGGCAGTCTTGGAGGCAACAAACCTGCGGCTGGCGATGCCTCCAAGGTGCCCTGATGAAAACTCTGTGGTTGCAGGATTTCAAACAACTGGAAATGACTGGTATGGGATCATTCAAACCATGGTGGACTTGTTTTTCAACCTGTCTACCACACAAGAGTTCTTGACCGCAATGATTTTCAAAATCGTTGAAGTCCGGTCGCCTACGATATTTCTACAGCAGCTCAGAACCTGGTCTCTGCAATTTTGTACACCTAAACTTGTAGAGAGATAGTTTTGAACTCAAAAACCGAATTGAAACTTGATACAGTAATGCTGAACATCAAAAGTTCTGGTTTGGATGGCCATCCTCAAACCGTTTTTCTTTCGTACCAATGCAAAGTGCACACATTTTGAGACCAGGTTTACTTTTGGTGGAGTCTTTTCTTTGTGGATGAAAAAGTACGTTGCTAGTTTTCAATGGTGTTGTTCTTGTTGGCCGCGGTATTACTGTTGCTACTGCTATTGTCCTGCTACCGCAAATATCCGCCAATGCTCTTGCTGCTGCCGGTGGTGGCGCTGTTGGTGGTGGTCGTGGTCTTGCTATTCATGCCTTTTGCATTCGTCTTAAGAAGTATTACGTCTATGCTGATTACTGTACAGTACATTTTTGAGAGATTTCAAGCAGCTCGCATGACTGCGTATATATTTGATTTGAGGGCAAATGGAAAGAGGATCTGTAGCGTCCACAGAGATAAGTACAGTAGGGTATGAACCAGCCAGAGCCAAAGCTTGTCTCTGACCGCAAATTAGCTTCCACAGTCCAAAGTTACGAACAAGAATGGTCCGACTTCACTGTACTTCGCCACAGATTCAAGACCCTATCTTGGTCTGGACAATTCAAACAGAAACAAACTTCTGGATTTGGCCAGGGGGTTCCCCGGGTTATTCTGTTCCAGGTAGATGATGGTCTTTATTGGTTGAGTGGATCAACTGCTCGTGCCTTGCAACTAATTTATCTAAATTGAGAGTGCACTATTCATGGAAAACTTGATGTATTGTCACGGCATATCGGGTGTAAACGATATATCCCAAAGTTGTGTTGGTTGGAGCTACCCCGCCATGAACAGACGCAGATATCGAGCCAAATAGTACCTAGCCAGCCTGAAGCATGCAGAAGATGATGAAGAGTCAAAACCAACAAATTGACGAGGTCAAGCTGCAAGGATCAATGGTGGATCCAATTCCTGCAAACCTGGCCGTGGCTTAAGGCTTTGAAGCCCTTGGCCTTGGCAGCGATAGCGCACCCTCACCATCCCATCTCCCTGCTGCTGTGTCTTTAAGGTTTAGAAACACCAAGGGTAAGGACTTGCAAATTCTTTGCGCAATAAATTGAAAAGCTTTGCTCCGCAAAACGTTTATATCCACCTGTTATCATATTTTTACACAGGGTGTTTTTTGCGTAAAGCTAGTACACAACGTGTAGTTGTTCGACGTTTTTACACAAAAAAGTCTGCGTCCAAGGTCCAAAAAATATGCTGTACAGCAAAGTGATCGCACAGCTTGTGCTGACACAACACCAAGCTTGGACGCTACATCGCCGTCCTCGTCAGTAGAGTGCATCTAATAAACTAAAAGATTGACCACGTATCTGCAAGGTTTTTTTGATGTGGTTACTCCACAAAGTTTTGGTGTCCTTCTTGTGTCCATGTTCAAAATGGTCACACCAACGCTGGACGAAGCCTGATGCCTCTCTGTCAGGGCGAGGATCATAAGACTTCTCCACAACGGCGAAGTGACGATATCTCGTCCGCATGCCTGGGGACTGGTATGAGCTACCGTGCAGGCTGCACCCAGAAAAGCTGAGGCCCAGTCAAGCATGTCAACCTCCAGCTGCAGAGAAGAATTGTTGGTTTGATCAAACATTTGCTTGGTAATGTTGATTTATCATGACTTATTATTATCATGATTTAAGCATAAATTATCGTAAGTTGTTTGGCATTCGAGGGGCCTCTTCCCCAAGGGGCTTCTGTCTATGCCCTGGTAAGTGCCACCGCTGCGCTCAGGCAAGTGGCCAATATGGGGACCGCGTGGGGAAGCAGTTGGGCTCGTGGTGTCACCTGTGAAAGATGTCCAAAGGTGGTACCAAACAGCAACTGAAAACATCTGAAAACCACCATGAATGGAGATGCCTGCTTAATGTGCTTCATATAAGAGAAAAGTTGGTTATTATAAGAGTTATGAAGTAATGATTGATACATGTTGATGATAGTTGTTAAAGGCTAATATTTATATATGCACTATATATAAACAATTGTTATTAGTCAACTATTGCTCGGTGAGGAAACAATGGACTTTAGACATGCACCATTTATGTACGGGCCTGGTCCCGATATTGTACATCGCAATATGATGCAATCTTGTGATCGATTGTCCAATTTCGTTTAGGTTGAGATGACAGAAAACTGCTGTTCACAGACTGCACCTCTCATCATTAGGTTCACAACCCAAGAATCCTTTGTTTGATACAATGTTTCCAATCGTACAGCTATCCATTTGCAGTTTCGTGAAGGGACTTTACTGTTGAGGACGAGGAGGGGTGCATGGTGTTGAGGCAAACCAACTGCTGTACTGCTGTCCACACTCCAATAGTTGCCACTCGGACTAGTTCCAGTGTCAGCTCGCCGCTGCACTTTTGCTGACCAAGAGTGGCGCCACAGTTTTGGAGCCGGGCGGCCTGGTGAATTTGGTCAGCTTGGGTTCACCATCCTGAACTGGCTGCAGCAACGAGTCTTTCAACCAAACATATCTATTACATCTATTTACATCCTTTTGTATGGGAATTAAGCGCGAAATTATCTCAACATGATATCTGCAGAACTGAGCTTCTCGGCCATTGAATATGTCCAAGTCAGTCCTTCGCAGCTTTGCACTCTCTTCAAGTAGGCGAATGGATCCAAAAGGCCTGCTACCGATCATAGTTTGTAGATGCGAACTGACTAACACCATGAGATTCGGGGAGTTGATAGAATGTCTACCTTGAATATTTGGTTTTTTGTCCTTGACCTACAGGGGATTATAGGGGCCATTGAATGGAGTATGTTTCATCTCCTCGGAGATTATTATACTTTTGCGTGTGATGTGTGCTGAGGTATAGATACCACGTGTATAAAGCGCACCCCTGTCTTCAGTGATTGATTGATCACAGCCCTATCCAAACCCTCCTTCAGCGACTGAGGTAGCGTGTTGGAAATGCATTCCTCCTCAGCTGGACCATGGGATTCAGAAGATCGATGATTGAAATGCATGGTCTTCAAACCCTTCTTTCGGATTGAAATGCCGAAACTTTCTTCAGCAAAGTTGTGCCAGCCTACCTTTTTCCAACCATCATTAGTCCACTTGTTAACCATCATTAATATGATTATTAAGCAGCTGATTAAGCATCATTGACCATGCTTGAGCCATCATGGACCATCATGGATCAGCAACTATCAACAAAAAGCTATCCATTTGACATCGATCCTCACAGAACACAATTCTTTAAATCGATCCGCTTGAATCCTGCGAAGTTGAATCGTGCGGCTCTGAGTTCTTGCTGAAGGGTAAGATGATTGACGTGTAAATGAAGAAAGGGTGAGGGCGAAAAGAGAAGCTATGGAAGTTCCAGATTTTGGATACGATTGGACGTGTATCTTTGATCATCAGTGATCCTTTTGTCTTCGCACCATTTGGCACGGCAGCCTTTGCCTTCGATTTGCATAGGGGTGCAGCTGGTGTTTCTGTCGTTGGAAGTGCAGCTGCTGCAGATTGCTTGAGACATCTCGAGACCGTCGTCCCCCACGCTCAGGACATGAGAACTCAAGCAGCTGGGGGGCCTTTCAATGCGCAGACACAGCTTGAAGCTCGGGGGAGCTGGCATTAGATGGGAATGTAACGAAGTTAGATTTTGGTGCGGCAAACACGGAGAAAGTATGGTAAAGTGATTTGCCATATCCAAGAGATCGAAACCAGTTGAGTGGCTGGTGTGTCATTGTGAATTCCGCGCTCCCATTGCCATCCATTGCCTCCAAGCAAGATGTTCAAAGTCCAGTTTTTCAGCTGTGCAGCGAAGGAAATTAGCTTCGGACGAAGGGCATGATTTGTTCATTGGGTGAACGACCTGTGTATTGGCAGTCTTTGAAACGACCTGTGCATCGAAAGGGACCTGGCTTGTTTGGAAAGCAACTGACAACCCTTCGAAAAAGACTTGAAATCCTTGCGGCTCTTGGCTCAAAACGACAAGGCCATGATGAGCGAGTCAAGAGTTTGATGTGAAGTAGATGATTTTGATGACCTGTTTACGTATGTCAAGTGCGATTGTCAGCCAGGGCAGCTTTGCAGATTTGCTCTGTTTAGTTTTGGATTGGAAAAGGAAGAGAAAATTGATGGGACCAATTAGTTGAGCACCAATCCAGAGATGCAGAAGAGGACATTGACTGGAGGTACTGCGGCAACAATTTTCCTCCTTGCCCAGCAGACCCAAATGCATCATTTGCATGAATTTGCATCATTTGCCTCTTGACTGGTGAGTAAGAATTCATTGTCCTATTGGTTCTGAATTCGCATGGCAATGAATCACTGATATTCACTGATTACCCACTTGATCCCACTTGATTGCCCACTTAATTGTTTGTTTACGTTTCTTTGACCTGAAGAAAGCTGTGTGCCTCAGCCTCGCCAAATCCAGCGTTGGGCATGGATGAGGGCAGCGGCTAAGCTGCAGATGGTGAAACCAGGATGGAGCTGATGCGCATAACAAATGGCCTTGAGATGCCTTGAGCATCACTTGATACTCATTGAATCTTATTGATGCTATACTATTGATACATATCACTTGGATCTCGTTGATACTCAACTATCGTTTGAGTCCAGTGCTTTTTTGATGCTCCATCTTTCGTTTGCTATAGACCGTAGAGGGTGTTGATGGATGTTGACAGCGGGAGACCAGCTGGCTTGGAAACGAGGACACATCGCCGCATCACACATAGTTTTCAAAAAATGGAAACCCGAAGTCGAAGCTTTTTGCCTTGTCATTGTTAGGCAATGCTGCAATGACTTTGCAGAAAACTTTGTTTGGATCTCCTGATGTATTTCCCAAGCTGTTCGAATGGCATCAACGCGTGTCAACACATGGACAGAGTCCTGATTCCACTGCGATCTCCAAGGGGCATCGCCAAAAGGGACTCATGGCCTGAGCACTTCTTCCTCATCTCCAGAGGCTGACGTTTGTGGTGTCAGTAGTGAGAGGTTTGAAGGATCGTGTCAGTGCAAGATATCAAGTTCACAGCATTTCACAAGTACCACCAAGATTCCAAGTAGATGGTTTTGAAGGATTCTGCATCCAAGTTCTTGAAAACTGGCAGTGACACTCGGTGCAACAGTTTTCACACTTGTGAAAGGTCTTGTTAGATGAGTCGATTCGACCCTCTACGCGGCAGTTTCTGCAGGAAGAATATCGTGACTTGGAAGCCTGACAATAGATCCATGAGTGGAGTCTTGGCAAATCGTGGCAAGAAACCTGAAATTCATGCTGCAATTCATTGAGGTACTCAGATTTCAGATTAGATGACAATGTCGGCGTCACATGGACCATCTAATCCTGAGGTCTTCTTAGGAGACGCCTCGAAGCCAAGCAGCTTGTAGGAACTCAACAGAACCAGCGAAATAGGCAACAGACTTGTTAGGGTGAGGATGGGTGAGGTCTGTGAGTTGGTCTCTTGCCTCAACATTTATGCTACACCTGGTGTGTGTGTGTGTGACGTCGCTTTTCGTTTTGATCCGACTTCAAGTGAGGTACACACCGCAGTTTGCGGGGTGAAGGTGGGTAATGTTTACAAGGAACAATGTTTTTCAAGAGAGAACTGGAACAAGACACTTAGATATTGGCACTATGGAATGGAGTGGAAGACTTGAAAGGTGCTGGTTTTGAGATGTTTTGAGAATAGTCAAGCTCTTGCCCAGGTTCTACAGCGAGGACAACGGTGTATAGATGTGTACAGAGTGTATACTTGCGCCCCCAACTCCACGTGCCAATTGGCTCGTTGGGCTGGCCAAGCTTCTTCAGTTGGCTCATTGGCTCATTTCTCACCTCGGATATACTGATACTTGTAAACTCAGGGAATACCGAACGTGTCTAAAAGCTGTGATTTGCTTTGATTGCCGTACTTTGAAGCAAAGCTAAATTCATAGCAAGAATTTATGGAAACATCCTGTGTAATCTTTGTTAGATATGCGTCTAGAGTCATTTAGAGCCTTCAGATGTTCATCGATGCATTGAAAAATAGCAACACGTTGCTTTTACAGGAGGGAATTCCACAAAAGATGTAAAAAGATGTAAAAAGTGGTTGCAAAAGCTTGAACACGTTGGGAGCAGGAAAACCCTGCAACATTGCGAGATGGCCACTATGAGAATGAATCTCCTGTGTTCCTAGCAGAAGGGCGCTACCTTTGGCCATGGCCCAACATGGCCTCTTTGGTGATCTCACATGGGTGATTTGCAACTCAGGTGAATCGTATCCTTTCAGGACGCTGGCCGAAGCGAGGTGGGGCTCGGTAGCTTTCAAGGCTTCTGTTTTCAACGAGTGCTTCAAGGCGTTTTATTTGAAGTCCTCCGAAATTCTCTGAAGGACCCTTTTCTCAAGAAATGGATGCAGGTGACTGCAGGTGGGCACATTGTCACCCCTTGTATTCCATGAGCCATTTTACTTAGGTACTCGCTGAGACGGCAAAAAATCCCTACGGCTGACTTCATCCGAATGTTCAGTCAGGTGCCGCGTGGTACTTTGGGATTGCATTGAGGGCCAGGAGATGTTGAAAACTGCACACAAGACATTGGCAGTCATTCCACAGAAGGGCTGGAGATGGCCTGAGTGTGCTGAAATTTGTGCGCACGGGCGCGGGGATACAGAAACACATTGGCGGACAGGCCGGCAAGCAGACACACCCACACACGCAGAGAGACACACGCAAACGCACATGAAGCATCATTAATCAACTTTCACTAGTCAAGTCAGTCGTGTTTGTGAAAGCCAGAACAGTAGTGGGAACAGCCAGTAAGCAGTTCCAACAGTCATGAACCAGTGTCGAGGAATAAATGGGAATGATGCGGAATGATTGATATCCGTATATTATCTATCAAATTTATGTAATCACCACCGCCACCACCACCACCACCACCACCAACAACAACAACAATCATTTGCTATGACGACCTCATTGGAATCCGGGCAAACGTCCTGACTAACAATTTCGACCACTTTTCGGATGACTTTTGTTGCTGCCATGGGCTTGGTGAGTCACAACCCTGTATTCTTGATATTCCTATTTCTCGATATTTTTATCGATATATATAAATATACTGTGTATATATATATATATACACAAGCATCCACGATGTATCCCCCATAATTGGTGCTTGGCCTTCACAAGCTATCGTTTGTTTCCCAGTCGGTGGTGTAGGCGGTTGGGGGATGTGGCGCTGCCAGGCACCCATGACAGAGTCCCGGCTCTATGAGCTGCGAGTGTACCCTGGATTCATCAGTGCAGGTTGACGGAAAGTTGGCGGTGGATCATGGTGGGTCATGGTGGGTCATGGTGGATCATGGTTGATAATGGTTGATAATGGTTGATAATGGTTGAGAATATCGTTGATCATGAGAAGACTTGGTGATCATCATGCTGATGATTGTGACGATTATTATGATCATCATGGCATGGATATTCATGATGGCGCAAAGTTTATCTCTATGGACACTTCACTGTGCAAGTCTGTGATGAAAAATGCAGAAACCGGTGCGGTGGAGGTGGAAGATCAGCAAACACCTGACACCATCAAAGATTTGATACTTCATATTATGCAGAACAAGTTGTTTAGAACTTATTATGGTTTTATGAAGTACAACTACCATGTACAACATTTTTTTCACACTAAAAACATCAAAGAAACCCTTGGTTTCCCAAAAAGGTTGTTTTCTGGTTGGTATGGGTACCCTTGGATACAACCGAGGCATCACGGGTGCATGGCCCGCACCAAGACTGCGAAGGCCTAGCTCCGAGTTGGAACTGCAGTGATCAGCTGATGGTGATGAAAGCGTCAGAATCCAACAAGGGGTGATTAGATGTGATTGGCATGATTGAATAGCCATGAAACCATTATTGTTGGTGACCATTATTGTTGGTGACCATTATTGTTGGTGATTAGATGTGATTGGCATGATTGAATAGCCATGAAACCATTATTGTTGGTGACAATTATTGTTGGTGATTAGATGTGACTAGCATGATTGAATAGCCATGAAACCAGTATTGTTGGTGACAATTATTGTTGGTGATTAGATGTGACTAGCATGATTGAATAGCCATGAAACCAGTATTGTTGGTGACAATTATTGTTGGTGATTAGATGTGACTAGCATGATTGAATAGCCTTAAAACCATTATTGTTGGTGATTAGATGTGATTTGCATTACTGAGTAGTGCTGGTTACTATGATTAAAGATTGGTCACCGTGAATGGCGTGTTACCATGATTATACAACTGTGATCACCACCATGTTTATGGTAATGAAAATAAGTACCATGATTAAAGTTGAAAAGGATAGTAAACCATGATGAAAAAAGGTTTCACAGTTTGATGGGGTAATCCATCATCATCACAATAATAGCCAACACTTTTCTTCGTTGATTTATATGGTGGCTGATGGTGCCTGATGATCAAAGAAAGAAGGTACGAGCACGTGGCAATTTGCGTACTTCAACAAGGGTGGATTCTGCAATGACCACCGGGCAGACATGGCACTTGATTTGGTGATTCCTGGCCTGGCGGTGATCGAAAAGACCAACAATGCTCCTGGGGAGAAACATCCAGGCGGTCTTGGTGGTGGTATTAGTGGTGGTTCACGGTTCGTTTTCAATTTTGCTTGACGATTAAATCATGATGATTGATTTCCGAGCACAGCATAGCCAAGGATCTCCCTAGATGCAGCTTGGGAACGGGGTACCTTGACAACCATCGTGTCCGGTGGGACACATTGGGACACCATGCTATGCAGAGGCTTCACCGTTAAGAGTTCTAAGAGTTCATGCATGCTCACCGGATCATTGCCGTGGAAGATCTTGCCATGAAGCTTCTATGTGGGGCTGTGGGGCTTTTGAATTTCGGCCGTTTGCAGATAGGAGCTGTTTTGGAAGGATGCCTTTTGATAATCAATGGGTTTTGATAGTTGCCAACGACCATTTCACCGTGGCATATTGATGATTGCTTCTACCGTGAGTTTTGAGCACCCCTTTTTCAGCTCTGAGCAATTGCGGCCAGGCAGAGCAAGCTGCACAGGAGCAGAATCCCACCGCCAAGAAGAGTCGGCGCAAACGGGAGTCTGGAATCCAGTTTGCCCAACGGGAGTCAGTTGATTTCAGTTGCAGGAGGGTACCACTTAGCTGTGCTTCTGTAGACATCCATTCGGTGGTTTCTCAAAATGGGGGGTACCGCCAAATCATCCAATGTTAATCACTTTATGAATAAACCAAGCATTTTTGAGGTTCCCTGTGGCTTGAGAAACCTCCATATTTTGGATCAGTTTTGGTTGAGCAGATCGGCACCGGGAGTCCACATCGAGGCTCACCTCTGCTCAGCAAGTTCGGCAGCTCTGTGACGTGATGCGTGGCCTGGCTTTACTTGGATGACCAGACCTGGCATTGACGGTGGGATCTCAAGCCAGTGACTGGGGACCCTAAAGCTATGGTTGCGTGGTTGGTTGATTAGCATAGATGGTTGATGATTACCATAGATTCCATATGATTCCATAGATGGTTAATGTTGGTGATTTGGGGGTCCCTTTCTTCGTGAAACCACCATATGCTTTGATTTCGAAAGATATCCAGGCTGTTGGGGGCTCACCGTCTACCACTGGGTTTTGCATGATGAATTTGTTTTCGACTTCATTGCTGTACTTGTGTTTGTGTTTCTGTATTGCTTCACAGCACTGCAATGCGGTCAACTGCATGAGTGGGGTTGCTGTCAGCCGTCCACTGGCATTAAAAGGTTCAGTGTGCAATTTGCGATCAGAAAGTTGACGAGCCCTGTTGAGTCCAGCAGACTGTGGAATATTATCTTGACCATTCAGAGACACTGGGCTATGGGTTAAAACCCTGTACCCCTGGTTCCCCTATCATTGGCCATTGTTTTCCCTTTAGTTTGTTGATTATTAAGCCCCACTATTGGTTGGTTAATTTTGACCCATAGCCACTGGTTTCTTTTGCCGCCGAGGTGATCTGCACAGACGTACAGACTCTTGACCGCAGACGGACGAGCTGTTAGCGCAAGTCTGGTTGCCAGGCCATGGTAAGGTTGACCACTTGGAGTGCACGGCAAGGTTGACCACTTGGTGTGCAATTCTCATTCAAGGATGTTCAAGGTATTGTTTCTCTTTCAAAATACTCTATAATTATGCCTTCAAGTTTATACTTGCAATAATGGGTATTGGTGCGGGTTTACTTGAGCGTCTCTAGCCTGCACTAGTCTCCGCTCAGGAGAGCGCAAGCACATAAGATTCACGCTAGGCGGTAGGCAATCTATTGGGCAACGCAGAGCTCCTACCCCGTGGTGAGTCAGCTAGTGGACATCAATAGCCGACGGGAGCAACACATTCCATTTTCCTCGGGCGCTGAGATCACTGCGGGCCATCGTTCTCCAAGGAGGGGATGGTGACAAGTAGAAAATAATCGAGCTGATGAGCTCGCAGAAGGACGCATGGTCGGTGGAAAGGCGGCGATGACATGGGATGACCACTGGGTCAAAGCTTGGCGCATCAAAGACCGGTCGGGCTTCGCTCATTTGAACATGAGCCGTTGATGTGACCGGGGGCGGGGTTCTCCTCGTCAGCTTTCTTGCCGGATTGATTCCGACAGAGTTGCCGCTGCGTTGGGCCTACCGGTGACACCGAACCACCAAAGAAATGATTCTGCGGAGGAATGCAAGCTTGAGAATGAAATGATCGTGTCTCTTGACTTGGCTGAAGACACTGACCATGCTTTGGCTTGGGGGGCCGCATGCGGTGAAGAATGTTGGACTGAGCAGATTTGGAAAATCCAGGCTCTCAGGGTGGCAACGTTCGGCCTGAGCAATGCCTATGGTTAGCAGGTCGGCCAAAAGGAACAAGATATCAACCCTGGGACCTGATGTTCCCATACAATGGTTTCTCAAGTCATAGGGGCTCCCCAAATCATCTTTTTAAACATTGATAGTAGTAAACCAACCCATTTGGAGGTTTCCTATTCTAAAAAACTACCATATGTTCCTGTGCTGGGACTTCATAGGTGTTGATCATTTGGCTGTTTGAAAAGGATGTCTACCTGTCCAGGTGACTTCCAGAGTAGCACCAGCAGATCAGCAGTTGCCAGCGGCTTT
>VSDK01000429.1:330795-360884 GCA_009767595.1 Symbiodinium kawagutii
CTACAATTTGGATATTCTTGGATGCTGGGCATTTTTTGCGTACGGCCCCCCCCCAATGTGCCAAAGGAACACCTGGTTTCGCAGCTCAGCCAGGCTGCACATCTCAGGGGTGTCGACAACATTGGAGAGGCGAAGCGAAGCCAACAGTGGGGATCTCCATGGGATCGAAATTTTGATGGGCACGGTGGCATGGTCTTCGGATGTCTTCGGATGTCTTCGGTCAATGTCGAAGTTGCGCAAAAGGTCCTTGTAAGATCTAGGCTGCCTAGTTTAGCTTTCCACAGCCTTTTGGGTTATGAATCTACGATTCGCACAAGTTGCGTTTTGTCTTTGTTCGATCTCGCGAAAGAAGAATATGAAGAATGTGTTTTCTGGTGAAGAAAGTTTGGGCGCAAGTCAATTGGGTAACGTATTATAAGAACAATGGACAAATATCTTTTAGTGCCGGTCGAAGCTTTTGAGTGGTACTAAGTTCTCTCCTGGGAAGAGAAATCCAAGGCAATGCAAACGCTGATGGATTCCCATCGTTCTAAAACATTGCGCAAAAGTTTCGCGAATGCCCGGGCGAACGCAGGGATATTAAGCACGCCCTCATCTTAAGCAAAACTGTTCAGGGAGATCCTGAGATGGACAGATGAGACGTCTGCAGAAAGGTTGAACAAAGACACAAACACAGCATTGCTTATTTGCAGTTTGCTTGCCAAGCTAACATATTGCTACCCATGGCTGACATACTTGCATCTAGTATGCATAACAAGACAAGATTTAACTCAGCAAAAATAAAACGTGGTGTTCGCGAACGTTTCATGAAAGAAACTTTAACTTTGGTGAAGTTCATCAACGCCCATGTTTTCTTTCTCATCAGCAACGTTGAAGAGGTGCATGTCCACAGCCTGCGAAATCAAAAAGTGAATTAGCGTCATGATCATGTTTCAAAAACAATTGCAGATTTGGGAGTATCAGGTACCCTGATTGCGGACAGCTCGACCTGTTGGATGCCTGATATTGTGCCATCTCAGACGGCAAGCTGCCGAGTCCAACAGTGAAATGAATTTTGTTGGGCACTTGTCCTAATCGAAGCCTAAGGAAATCCTAATGCCGGTTCCATGCCTAGATTCAAGATGATTCATGCAGCCCATTGCAGCTCCACAATTTGGATCCCAAGCTGACTCTGCCAGATCGCCACTCCCTTGGAGACAGACCCACAGCTTGAGTTGCTTGGCCATGGGGTGACATGTGGATTCCTCTCCTGTTTGTTGGCACAAATAGAGAGTTCAAATGGATACATTGTATATAGCACTTGGATGCAATTCAGCTATTCAATGCTCTTCAGCTGCTAGTTTTGCTTTGTGACTTCACAGATCTTCACAAAGCATCGATGGATTTGCCATTGTGTGGATGAACTGTGCGCATCAAAGTTTTGCCACCGTTCCAAAGCCTTTAGCATTCAGCAGCACAAGGGTTTTTGCCTTCTTTCCCCAGGGTAAAGTGAAGCTTCAAAAACCTACAACAGCATGTAGTACTGAGCCATTGTTGGTTTTTGGCTGTGCATATCCTGGATGCAGCGCCATACAAAGATGCGCCATTAAGGCTGGCAGTACCTGTGTACCAGCCACAAGGCAGCGGAGAACTGAAGGATTGTGGCTATGTCTTTTAGAGTAAGGAGAACGGTAGTGACCTTCGTTGATCATGTTCCAGCACACCGACTGTAAAAGTCTACATGGATCTACATGGTCGTTCTATGTTTGATTCAAGCAAATAATCTTCACAACAAGCTTTGTGAAAATCAGTTTGACAATTGATGCCCGCAATACAAATGATGAAATCGGATTCTGTTTACAGGACAAGCAAAATTGAAGCTCTGCAGGTCACATTTTCCTACAAGATTCCTTTCAGAGATGCAGGTCATGTTTTTCTACTAAAGCTTCAAATTTTTCGATTCTCCAAGATTCGCACTGCCCTCGAGCCTTTCCTCTCCTGAACGAAAGGCATTTGCTCCTTGGAAGTGGTCTTCAAAACCGGCGTTCCGGTGAGGCTGCCAACATGTACGACTGCCTGAAGGGACGCTGCCAACATGCCTACATTCTGTGCCACAACATACCACCCACGCTGCATTCCACCTTGAACTCTGATGAAATTGAGCACAATGTGGTGTTTGATTTGTGCGGACAGAAATCAGTTTTCACATGAGATGTTAAGATCAGCAAGCACTGCCTACTGAAACTGCAGGGAAAGCCCCAGTCGAAAAGCCAAGACAGTGGCAACATTGAAGTGTGCCTTGGATGAAAGGCAATGCATTGAGTGAGAAGGTGATTGACTGAAGCTGAACATGTTCTTTTTCCATTGGGTGAGCGTGCTGACAACATGTCAATTGTCAACGCACTTTGCTGTGTGAACTTCCCAGAGCGAAGTTGTTTCAGTTCACAGGTGGAGAGTATGTTTTTGCACAGACCCAGAACTTCGATGGTGGCTTGCCTTGCAGCAGAATCACAGCAGCTTAGGGGTCAAAAACAGCAGTTGCACATAGCTGAATTGTGGCTAGTATTAAGTCGGTTTGATGTGTGCACAAGTTGGAATGCGTTTGAAGTCACTTGTTCCATGTCGTCGCTTGTAGTGACACGTCGATTTCTGCCACAGTTGAAAGCAGGCTTTGTATCGCAGTGGAGACGACCTGAGGTTGGTTGAGAATCCACGGCAAGCCTCAAGGTTGGGTTTTGGCCAATGATTCAGCCGTTTCCTCAGTCAGCCAAAATTTGACATCAGCTGGAGATGATTGAGTCCTGCCAACTGTTCAAATATGTTTGAATTGATTTGAATCGTTTACCTTCAGAACTTTACTTCACTGCAAGTCCAAGGGTCCAAGATGCTTCCATTGTGTTTCCCTTTTTTTTTGCAGGATTTTGTAGGCACTGGAAACAAAAGGGTGGACTTGCGCTCAGCATTCATTGGATCTTCAGCTTTTGGAGCTCAGGATTGGGGCGAGCTCCTTCGTCGGCGGAGAAGAATGAATGACCGGGGGAGCACGGGGAAGAAATGGATAAGAAAGGAATCTTTGATGAAGGATGGCAGAAGAGATATTGGATGAATGGAGAGAAAAGCGAAAGAATATGTTTTTGAATTCTGATTCCCTTTGCTTCCTTTCCATGGAAAGTCATGCTCTTCGATGTGCTGTTACGGTTTGCACGGAGGAACTACAAGCTACAAGGCCGTCACATCATACATGTATCGTTGATACCATGGCACCCAGACCGGTACTTTAGATATCTATGAGATAGATAGATAGATATATAGATAGACAGACAGACAGACAAATAGACACACACACACACACATACATACATGAATACATCAATAAATAAATACATAAGTACAAAGGTACATAAATACATATATAAGTACATAAATGCATAAATACATGCATTCTTATATACTTGATGCCTCCAAATGGATGGCATCTTCCAAGCTCCCAGGGATCACAAGAGCTCTGGCAGCAGGTCCCCGTGGGGACCCAGAAACGGCACAGGACGTCGACCTTTGGGCCCTCAGCGATGCCTGGGCTGCTGCACGAGCGTCGGGGCTCCCCAGCCAACCCCAACGGATGCCCACGGCAACAGATGCAGCTCTGATGGTCCGAGGCGACCTGGCACAGGGCGCTCCATGGGCTTAAGCGGCAAGGCCACCAGTGGAAGCGACTTTGGATACCTGGAACTCACAACTTCGGCATTTCAAGATGTTTTAAGACATTTCAAGATATTTCAAGATGTTTTAAGACATTTCAAGATATTTCAAGATGTTTCAAGACATTTCAAGATATTTCAAGATGTTTCAAGACATTTCAAGATGTTTCAAGATGTTTCAAGACATTTCAAGATGTTTCAAGATGTTTCAAGATGTTTCAAGATGTTTCAAGATGTTTCAAGATGTTTCAAGACATTTCAAGATGTTTCAAGATGTTTCAAGACATTTCAAGATGTTTCAAGATGTTTCAAGTGGACATAGGTCTGATTCGGTCTGATATGGTCTGATGGTTTCCGTGACCGCTAATCAATGCTAATCACACCTTCAGTTTGCAGCTTGCAGGAAGTGGAAGCGCTCAAAGAATTAGAGGAGCGAACCACCATGGAGGTGCTTCACAGGGCAAAGCGGGGGTGTTTTCGAAAGACGAGTCATGATGCTGTGGCACATGACAGAGACACCGCATGGGGTTAGGCCAGCTATGTTTGTCGTTCCAACAAAGTTTGCAGAGTGACATAGAGTGACGATTTCGCGGCAAAGGCAAAAGCTTTGTGGCAAGAGCATCGAAGCAATAAAGATCGTGCCTTGCCTGAACACGGAAGTCTTGGCTCCTGAAGAATCCAGAACTTTCAAAAGATACGTTTTGTGGAGCTTTTACAGTATGTAGATTGCACCCACAAGTGGACGAAGGAGAAGAAGCACTGACACACGTGGGTGACTCTTTATTACTCATTCTACAAAGGGAGCATACAGCATACATGCTAATGGACCTCAGAACTCCAGCTTCTTCCTGCTCAATAGCAAAAGCTTACTGCGTATTCTGAGTCAACACCGCATGGGATATGGATACGGAACGATGGCTTGAAACCGACACTCGTTTACAGCGTCGGGTGGCCAGGTCATCGCTAAAACATGTTGCTTTTCACATCCCCGTGACCCAGGTTTGGTGGCAGAAGGATACCTCATGGGCGAGGTGTGGAAGCGTGCTGACTGTGGGTCAGAGTAGTTGTGATGGTAGAGGTGGTACCAGGTGTGAAAATGGTGCAGACACAGGGAAAAGGTATGGCAAAGGGTCATTCAAGGCCAGTAGCCTGTGTGCAATATCTACATTTCATTGAATAAATATATTGAAAATTCAGATGATGTACATCCAAGTGATGCAATCATACGCATATTCGAAATCAGAAATTTCAGCAACCAGATGTAAGACTATGTATCACTGGGATTCACTGGGACTTGACGTTTTGCGTCATTCTGTGGAAATTGTCAAATAAATTCGTAGTAAATCTACAGTGCGTATCATTTGATCACATTTACATTCAGTAAATTGTAAACTACATAAGTGTACATTATATATAATATATATATAGATATATATAAATATATATACATATATACATATATACATATTTGTAAACTACATAAGTGTACATATGTATATATATATACATATTGTAAATTACATAGCTGTACATATAGATAGATAGATAGATGAGAAAGATAGATAGATAGATAGATCGATAGATAGATAGATTGATAGATTGATAGATAGATAGATAGATATAAAGATATAAAGATATATATGTATATATATTTACATACATAGACATAGATTATCAAATCTACCTACAAATAACAATTTTGTGTTGGTTTATCACTTCGCGTCGCAAATTTGTGGATCCGCTCTGCTTCAAGGACTTGTTGAGGACTGAAACCTGGCAGCGCCCGGGGCACCCAGGGGGCAGCGACTTCAGACCTCACCGATGTGCGAAGATGTTTCTCATGCCTTCAGAAACAGCGAGTTTCATCTCAGGTTTCAATTCTGTTTCTGAAGGGATAACAGAAACTGTGTACTGTGTGAAGATGACAGGCTCTTCAGTTATGTCAGGTTTCAGGTTTCTAGAAAAACTCAGATTACTTTGACACACAAATTCAATTTGAGATTTTTTCCCAGCTTTTCGGTCTTATATCGGCTCCATTTTCGTATGTAGCCAATTTTGCATGAGTTGCCGCATTTGCTCATGCACTGGGTCAGGTCAGCGCATTTTTGCTCACGTGCTCGAGAAGAAATCCCAAACTGGGGAGGCTCGTTTGAGTGTCGTGCAGCAATGCTCTGAAGCCAAACAGGACATGGTTATGGGTCAATATTGACCAACAATAATGGAGGATAATAACCAACAATAATAGGGAAAACAATGCTCAATGATCCAAGAGTACAGGATTTTGACCCATTGCCATATTCGAATAAAATCTGATATATCGCCACTATATCACCTTATATGACTGATATCTCAGGGTTACCCTGATTAATCTGCACCCAGAGAAAACAGATTTTCCCATGAACAAAGTTTTTGCCCGGTACCCTGGACAATGGCCACACATGAGAAATGTTTGGCAGCGGGCACACATCGCAGGGCTGGCTTCGAGAACTGATTGCCGGATTTCAGCTTTCTCCTCGTGCCGGGAGACCCAAAGCTGAAATCGGCGGCGTTTCGATATCAGTATGCTGGGCTTGCACGGACTCACAGTGCGTCTAGATGACAGTATTTTCAGAGGTTTGGAGGATTTGTGAGGATTCGAGACTTGTTTGAAAAACTTGATTCAAATGCATTGGTAGTTTCCCCCTGGCTTGGGGAAAAAGGAGCACATCATAGACTTGACCACGAGAACTATGTTCCTTCTTTTCATACTTGTGAAATGCATCTCTCCGAGATTGGATTTAAATGGATTTAACATGACTTAACTACAAGAGGCTAGAAGATCCTTGAGTCATCGTGTCACCAGACAAGCATCCTCAGGAGCAGCACTTTTCGATCTCAGGTTTTGCCGTTGCCTGGCATCCAGGGTGAGCAGGTGGAACCAACAGCGTGCAACTTGCAGAAGAGTCAATGAATCCATGAATGATACACCTATCATCACTTGCCAATCTTCAGGAAGGCTCATTAGCAGCAGCAAAGATGATCCCTTTGTATGTGACAAATGCTGATTCATACTCAACTCATTCCTGCAAGATGATTGGACATACTGAGTTACTGCGATTTATTTTGAGAAGCGTTTTTGAGAAACGTTTTTGAGAAGCGCGGATTGCTGGATCCCTTTGTTCGCGAGGAAGAAGAGGACTTCTATGAAGAGCAGCAGGTGCACAACAAAAAATCGCGGAGTCTCTGAGTCACCTGCTATTAGAACTGCAAATTCTGCGGAGTCACAGCTCCTATCAGCATTGGATCCGGATCGAAAGATCTTGAAAGTATGTAACAAGTTTGTACATTCCGTCCAGTTCCCAATAATTGTGGCATTAGTACCAACCATTTGATGGACATCATGCACTTCATGCACTTGCTTGCTTTGTTTTGTGGACCTTTTCGGCACTGTGAGCTCTCTTTACCACATTGTGCACCGAGAGTTTTGGCCCTTCAATTTCCAAGAGCTCAGGTGTGTTGTGTCGTTGTTGATCATATTTTGTTGAGTCTGGATATCCACCAGCTATAGTTTTGCTGATCGCATTTTGTTGATCATATTTTGTTGATTATCTACAAGTAGTCTATAGATATCTACCAGCTCATTGGATAGCCAGTTGGCTATGAACAGAAAAGGCAATCTTGGAATTCCGGTCTTCCCATGGCGAGGCTCACGGAGCTTACCCTCAGAGCTATCCTGCCTACCCGCAAGGGCCAGAGCCAACGTCCACTGCTGAGTCCGACATGTTTCGAAGCCAACGTCATAAGCCTTCCGACATGTGGTGATAACTCTGTAATCACATAGAATCTGTGTAGCTACCGGCAAAACCGCTCAAGCTCACAGTGTGAATTTATGATTTCATTTGTTTGTGAACGTTGTCACAATGTATCGGGGCCATCATTTGTTTGTTTATGGAGTTGTCAGTCATTTAAGGTGCCAATTTGTGTTCGATCCGCTTACGCTGCTGCGTAACATATAAAGCCTTTGAGCCGTAGAAGTGTTTGCTTCGCACAAGGGATGGATGTTGAGACCCCCTACTCACCAGGGCTAGGGCTCTTACAGAGGCTTTGGCAACTTGTACAAGGAATCCTCAGTCCGGGTCGGCTGTGGAATGTTGTGGACCTTCCAAGGATCCGGAAAGGTTTCTTCAACGGGACAAATGGTGCGAGCAATGGTACCAATGGTGCAAGCAACGGAGGTGCTCTTGGGATAGCATTGGGATGCCCTTTGTCTTCGGACATGTGCCTTCCTTGGACCTTATCATCCTCGTACCATTTGTGCGGTATATGTATATATTCACACGACATTAATCTAATGAGATCCAATCAGTGTCTTCAAATATGCATTCATTGCAATGCTGATATAGTTGGCAACTTGAGCATTGGCCGATGTCGAGGACATGGAGCCTTTGATCCTGCCTTTGAAGGAACCAAGCCCTTTGAGTACAAAGGCCTGGAAAAAGTACAATCCTAGGTTGTGGGATTTCAACTCCTTGGAAGGCTTGCAGCACCGAAAGATACCAAAAGCCCATTTCTGTCGGGTTATGCCGGAATTCAGAAGAAGATGGACTCAACTTGTTGAAGGAGTCGCTGGTGGAATCAATCACTGCAGTTTCCCTGCTGGACTGTGTCTCCAGTGCCAAAGGTAAGACCTACACCATGGCACCCAACGGCGTTTTGTTCGATCCTCCCAACCAGGCACGATCTTTTTATCTTTTTGGGGCTGAGATGAAGTACTTGGAATGTTCACTTCCCATATCCCATCGAACATCAAGAAATGACTTGGGGCTGTCAAAGGTATGAACACAGACACCGAGTCTTTTTTGCCCGCTGCATAGTCGTCGAAGTGCAATGTCTAGTCAATCAACATCAACAGTGGAAGCAGTGGAATAGCTTCGTAGCATTTACAACATATGGGACACTTCAGCATCAGTGCTGGAGTGCCGATGGTCAGCCTTTTACTCAAAGGCCACTTGAAGCATATTAGGTCGGAAATATCGAGTACGTCCCAGTTGACTTTGATTTTGAATGGTCCATGTTTTCATGTCATATGCGTATCGGTTATATGAGTTTCCGGCTCCCAACTGCAAACAATGTGCCAGTGCGTCATTTCATGCTATTTCAGAGACAGGGTGTTTTCCACGCGCGTGTTGTTTATACAAATATTACGTACATGTATATATATATATATACATATACATCTTTTTTTTCATGCCTGGTGTTGTGCAAACTCTGCAAAGAACACCAGGTGCCCATGGGCATTTGGAATCCCGACACACAGCGTCAGGGCAGCCCAGAAGAGTGAAAGAATGAACAGAAATTCAATGGATCATCGAGATAATCCGAGCTACACTCGAACCATTGTGATAGCGGACCAAATTTGCACTCCGAGAGAACATCATGTCAGGAAACGAAAGAAGACTGAGAAGAGAGAAAGAGAGCACAATTGTCAGCTGCCATGTTCAACTTGAACATGCAAGTCCAGGTAAAATAAAGTTGTTCAAAGCTGTATTTGCTGGTGCAGATGTTTCCGGAAACATGGTAGGAAAAACATTTCGGGACTAATTGAAGCACTACACTGAATTAATTTGCGCAGAATTAGTGAACCATGAAAACAGCAACAAAAGCAGAGCACTGAAGGGTGGATGTGTCAAAACGATTTATCTCCCCAAATCGTGGGTTCAAAGTCGGATCATGTTGGGTCAATGATTATCCTGGTGAGTGTATCCTGTCCTGCCGCCATGCCCTGCCTTGTGTGTTCTGCTGTGACATTCTGCCATTCTTGGCATTCTTATCATTCTTTTGAACCCACATGCTGGTTATGCTGAGACTCACGACAGTTTATCATCCTTGGTTTCGGTTATCGTCGTTGACTTGGGCGATTTGCCATTGCTCAAGCAGTCTCAAGCCCCCGGTACGTGTATATATTTTTCTACACATTATATTATATATATATATATATGTGTGCGTGCATTCATGATTTTATGGTTTCCTACATCATAACTATAGTTTATATATATATATATATATTTGTTTATTTAAATATAAATATAAATATAAATAAATATATATATATGCAGTCTATTATATGTTTTCTCTATGTATGTATATGATTGTACGCATTTGAAAGTCCAATTGCACCCAATTGTTCCTCCGCCTGATCCCCAGAGGATTCTCCTTTGAGCTCAGGCCTAGACCCTGCTGCTGGCATGATGCCTGGATGTCCATATCCTGCGCCTTGGTTGTCTTGGTGGGCGATGGGATGTCCAGGAGAAATGGAGCTGGTCTTACATTTAAAAAATCGGAACAGATCGGACACTGGTTTTTCAAGCTGCTGGGTGAACATGTTTTTTCATCTTAGGTTGGTATAGTTTGTAGGTCTAGCAGCATTGCAACCATGATTATAGCACTGGACCCCGGTCCAAGCATACTGCCAATGTACGTGGAGTTGACTCGAAGGGTAAATGTTTGATGTCTTGATTGATTTGGCAATGATTTCACGCTTTGAGCCTTTCAGTGGAATCTTGGCACATGAGCCAGCAGACAGCATTTTTTCAAGAACAACACATCATGCCTGCGGCATCAAGAGATACCTAGGCCATCTCATACCTTGGTCGAACTTACATCTTGCTTCCAGACCAGCGCTTGCGGGGTTGCCTAGAACTTGGGCGGCATGCTCAATCATTCTTGGCAGATTGCTCAAGCAAGAGAGGCCCAAGACAGCCTCGCCGAACAAGATCCAAGGACCTTGAAAACAATTCACTTTTTGATGCTGACGGAGTGATTTGATTCCATTGGAAAAGGTCATTCAGAATCATTCAGACTTAATCAGACTGTTTGTGAACCTCACACTTGCTACTTTGCAGAGAGGGTCAACTTGCAGAAGCATGCGGATACACGCCGACATCGTGTGAACAAGAGATGTACGCACCCTGTGAAAGCTCAAGATGTACCGTAGCATTGCGTTGACACTTTGGTCTTATCTTCCTCGGTTTGAGGTTGGACCCTGAAACCGAGCAGGAACGGAGGGTGAGAGTTGGCCTGTGGTTTCTATGGGATCGCATGTGGAAGCAAGGTTGTTTGCACGTGCTAGCAAGGATAGACAGGACCCACGAATCATTGGTTATATCATAAGGTTACGGATGGCTACGGGCAGTGTACTGAAAGGGGCTGAGGCGATCTAGATGTACTGAAATGGGGCTGAAGCTAGATGCCCATTTGATGCAGCATGTGTACCAGGCAATCTTTCCACAATCCATGCTTTGGCGTGTTTGTTTTCTTTAGCAACACTGTCCTGTCATGTAATTTAACTTGCCAACGCTACCCGCGAGTCATAATGGACGGGCTTGTCGTTTGATTTGGAGCCAAAGTAGCAGGGCGTTTGAGCGCTGAACTCTGTCGGTTGAAGGCACCTGGCGCAAAACCCCAGGTGCCTCTTCACAGAGGGATGCCATGTTTGCATCGCGAGGTTGTGGGCTCCTTCAATCGCGAGACCAACGAAATGGATCTCACAGATCCCAAGCTTTTGCAGGAGGTCAGCCCAGCGACGCTGCAATGGTGGTTTTTTGTCGATGTTTTCAGCATTTTGGTGGTCCGATGCGGATAGATGTGGTTTGTTTATGTTTGTTTTGTATGGCATGGTAGTGACATACTGCTTGAACGATTGCTGTCCCGGAGCCTCTTCTCGAGACAGTCTGACTGATTCACAGACTTAGCAACATTCCCAACGTTCCCACTATATGCCTGTGCTCTTTAGCTGTAGCTCAGGTTGTCTCTTTCATGCCCTATTTTGTGGCTCAAGATTGCTGCATGAAAGGAGTCCACAAGGTGTCAGTCATCTCCATCCCCCACAGATTCGACTACCTTCAGCTCATGAAACATGATGAAACCATACGCCCAGAATCAGTTGCAATCCAAAGAGAACACATTCAGCTGAGATCAATGGCTCAGACCAGCTAACCAGCTAACAGCTAACCAAAGTGACGGCAACTAGCGGTAGCTGCCCTGACATTTTGTAAGCTCAATGAGACATCCCGAGATCCTCAATTCGCCGGCACCTCGCTGAATTCAACATGGTCGACCTGGAGAAGGAGATCTTTCAAGACAGCCATTTTCAGGTGCGGAATGGGCAGCCCTGCCCTTGGAGTGCTTCAATTCTTACAAATTCGCAAAACATAAGCTCCCTTAGCCACCCTTAGCCTTGTTCTCCGATGACTTATTAGATTTTATTAGCATCTTAAGAATTTCATAATTTTTCGAAGCTCTTGAGGGAGCAGACCGGGAACGAATGGGAAATGTAGAAAACCGAAGGGTCATGAGATGCACGCTTTGCTTTGATCAGCTTTCAGGACTTGGCCTCTCTGGACACGAAGCTTAAGGCGGGACTGGGTGGGACCTGGGGGGGCTGCGGTACATGTGGGGTGCTCTCCCGTTGTGGGCGCAGGCATGTCATGGCATGTCTAACGCTTCCGAAACGGGCCCTCATTAGGACTTCACCAAGAAGGTTGAGACCCATTTGCCTGGCTACACAGCGACTCGGATGCAACTCAGGTCCAGAATGGTCCAGATGTAGTCACGGTATGTCATGGTGCGAACATGGTGCGAACACATCAGCAGATGCCTCCTGCAGACATAAAGCGCCCATGGCCCTGTGCCGATAACCTCACGTGCTGAATCAAAATTGAGGAAAGGAAGCGTCTCCTTGATGGCTTGAAGGCAGGTGGATTCGGTTGGGACTCGGCTAGACGCCAGATGCCCATAGATGGCGCGTCCAAGCAAGGAGATCTCGTGTTGATTTTCTATGCTTTGGAATTCCTTGACAGGAGAGATGTTGAATTCTCATAATCATGGGCCGCCTCTAGGCAATTTGATGATTTAATGTGCAGATACCCATACCATACACTACAAGGCTTTGCTTCCTCCGCGACTTCACATGGTATGGACTCAACAGCTCATGCTGGCAGGACTTCTCCACCAAGATTTCAGCTACTGAGGAGAAGCTGTACATGGCAACTGGGCTTCGCTTGATGACACAACTTCCTGAAGCCATGGATTGTTAGCATCGGTCCAATTTTTCGAGATCCGATCCGGTCATACAGTTTTTCGGCAAAATTCCTTCAAACTCTGCAAATTTGAGGTGAAAGCTGTTGGAAAGGTCAAGGGCAAGATGGAAACTGAGGAGTCAATGCTGTTGGCAGTCGGAACTCAATGCAGTAGCGCTCTTGCATAGCAAGCGCCGTTGGAAACAGGATGAAACAGGTACAGGTAGGAGATAGCAGATGGACTCTGAAGATCTTTAAGGGTGGGACACTCAATGCAGAAACTTCCTTTGGAGGAGCATGAGCTCATCAACAAGTACAACAGTTTAGATCTCAAGGTGAGGGGGGAAGTGGAGAGACACACTTACTTTGATTCATGCATCTCACAGACTGACTGTATCGATGTCTAGGGGAAGATGCAGACTTATTTGCCTTCCAAGCACCTACATTCACCTTTTTGCAAGACGAAACTTTGGTAGTTTATCGCAGTTGTTTGCAACCCCCATGACACAGAAAAGCTGGACATTTTCTCCCGATCTAGTCCAAGCCAGTACCACAGCCTTTGCTGGTTCTTGGATCGCCACTTCGATGAAGGAGAAGATTCAGACTCTGAGCTCAATTGCTCAAGAGATGATTGATCAAGGCCACATCACCATGGAGGCCGCGTGATTGGGAAGCTTGCCGAAATGTCTTGATGCAGATGCCAAGAACACAGAGTTGGGCAAGACTGGTAGAGTTGGCGACAACATGTCGTTGCCAGAAAGCAACCCTAGTAGAGCTACACAGATCTACATAGAACATTGTTTGTAGACACGGTGGAAAAATGTACAAAACGTGTCCAAAAGAAGACACATGACAAGATTTGCTTGGTAACAACACATCATAGCAATAAACAGAAAGTCATGAAAGTCAGTACCGGATTTCTTAAAGAACTGCCCCAAAGACTGCAGTGAAGGAACGCTTAAGCTGATGACGTCCATGAAGATCTCTGGCTCCAGGAGCGGCCGGTTCTCTCCGAATTGTTTGCAGCCAAGCGAGCAGCAGCCAAAGCGCAGGATAAGCCAAAGACAGTGGAGACCTTCAGCGGCAAAAGGGTCAACAAATATCTTGACGATGACAAGGATATAGGATGATATAGGAGAATCAAAGGGTGTCCAACAACTCTGAATGATGACCAAAAGTGACAGCTGTACTGGGCCATACTGCTGATTGTCATGAAATGATGCGTGTGCAAACTCTTTATTCAAAGCTCTGGTGTGACAGCAAGCTTTGTCATTGGTTTGACATCACCATTTTGCATCTGGATTGACTGTTGAGTGGCCACTTTGTTTCAGAGATCTAAGAACATGTTAATCACATCTTTACATATCTTTACTTTACTGTTTTTTGTTTGCGTGGTTGTTCCTTGACTTGGATGTATATGAGACGATGAGACATTATGAGCGTCTCATGTTCTCAGGAAGTACGAGCAGATGCTGGTCAGTTTGCCGTGACCCTGGACGGGATGGCCCTGGTGGGTCTTGTGTGTGCCAAGCGAACTGCAAAGACAACTGGGCTATTTGGATCAGACACGATCAGACACGATTTGCAGCAACGGCAGCTGGGATACCTAGTCAAAGTGACTCCTGTTTGCAAGTCACCTACCAAATCCAGCTTTTAAACATGCCTTTAATGTGAACAGGTATGAAAAGGTACTCTGGTGTCCCTGTTTGCGCTTCGATGCAGCACCAAGGGGAAAAGCCAAAGGAATTTCCTATCCAGTGTCGAACTTGGAAGACTTCTTCCCTATTTGGCAGGCAGGTTTGCCTTCCTTTCACTCAATCAGTGAAGGGATCACTCGTTGCAGAATGTCACAAGAGCTCGCAAATTGAGGGGAGGCTGCTGCTGGAACATTATATTTGAATAGCAAATACAAGGGAAGCCGTCGTGTTTCCATGGAAACTGTGAGCTTGATTCTGGCTCATGTCGTATTGCAGCTGGTTATCAATGCCTAACGGCTCACAATCCTTGATCTTTACATATATTTACAAAGTCACTGCGATTCATGGGGTATGCTTTTGGTATTCTTCTTTCGCACGTTTTCAATTTATGTTGTCCGTTTCAGCGCTTTGTCCCTCCAAATCTACAGATTTGGAAGTTGTCTCTGGCACCTCGCCACTCTTTCGTGCGGTTTGGCCTGTTTGCTTCAATACATGCGGCTTTTGTACAAATTCCAATTACTTTGGATTGCAGTACTTATGATTGTACATCTGATTTTCCCAAGTGCTGCCACATGTTCCGATACGAATGACCTGAGAGTCCATCGCAGGAGCTCAAAAGCATTGAACGCCTGGAGAAAGCACCTGAGAAGAATCTCAGTTGGAAGCCCAGGAAACTCCATAAAGAATGCCATTCAAATCTGACACCTTTTCTTGCATCCTTTTTTGTGCAACTTAGTCTGCCGTTGGCAAGGGTGTCATCAGACTTCAAGACAGCTATCTTGGAATCCATCCTGTACACAATCTAAATACTCTGTATGTCTAGTTGCATTCATTCTGATTGCATTTTGTGGCACCTGGAAGTTCTCTCTCTTGGATTTGCTTCGTTCATCTCGTCCCTTTGAACAGAGGGAGCCCTGGTGAATTTCAGGCGACTACGACCGCAACCGCGCAGGGAGCCCTGGCATTGCGCTTCGGGGCATCACTCAGGGTTTCTGTGCGCAGATTTTCAGTGCCGATTCACTGAACTGGGGTGTACATACCCCCAAGATTCCCAGGTTGTGATGTTTTTTGATGCTTGGAAACCACCAATTTGACCATGTTTGGATGAGTTGCCAGGTAATTGCCATGTATTTTGCCGCTGAAACTTGCATGAAGAGCTGCGCCCAGATCAAAAAGAAAGCTTCACTACAAGATGATCATCGACGCAACTTGGCATGGCCCTTCGTGTGGTGGTGATATGTTGAGATAGGATGAGATAGGACAGAAATGAACCACAACTTAACGATAACCGTTCCAGGACTAGTGGATGCAAAGGTGGTGCCATTGACCGAGTAAGAAGTCCTTGGAATCTGAACTTCGGGACATTTCGGGTCCGAGGCCTTGAGAGAAAGAATCGCATGTGGTTTGAAACGCCGGAGGACGGCGATGGTGCAGCGCGGGCGAGGTTTCACAAAAAGCCAATGAACCCGAAAAAGCGGTTTGATGTTATATGAAGCTAGTGATTTGATGGAAGTTGTTCTAATTGCAGTTTGAAAGCTGCTTGTTCTCCTTGGAGAAGGTTGTCTTTCTTCTTAATTTGCTGTGGGTTGCAATGAAATATGAGACAGCGGTACCGGTATTTGAAGCATGCTTGCAGTATCCTTTGGATGACAAGGAATGTTCATCCCTGACGTTCATCATGGTTTACATTTTCAGATTGCGTCGATGCAGTACTCTGTTTGATGTAGTCTTGTACAAGTCTTGTTAAAGTCTAGAGATTGTAGACTTACAAAATGAACTTCCCACATCTCTCCGAGGATTTCGCACGTCGTTTACAACTAGCTCTCATTGAACTGGAAAAGCAGAAGGCGCAGTACTTGGAGTGCCCAGAGGTTCAGATGGCTTCTCAAACAGTGACAGTATGTGACTGTCCTTGTTGACCACTTGCTGTACCTGCAAGTTTTGTGGTTCATGGCTCAGGGTGTTGAATGTGTGTGTTTATTCACGTTTATTCGACACCAGAAATCATGGTTTCGTTGTTGCCATTGAGTTGAAATGTTCACTCAGAATTTGAGTTTGTGAAGGCTGAGCAAGCCAAAAAAGAAGCCCTAGAGGCAGAAGAGAGGAAGCGGCGGGAGGCTTGGTCCGTCGCGGCCGCAACATGGTATTTTGCAGGGGTTGTTCAAACCAATGCACCAGACTCTTGGGATCGCTCAGGCATGGATGCTGTTTAAGTTGTTTTTTTAAAGGAATGCTTGCGCATGGCTTCTTTTTAGTTAGGAAAGATAGACTGAAAGATACTTGTTTTTCCTTGTCAACTTCCATCTCCTGATTCTTTACCCTCAATTTCCCTCCTGTGTAGCCAGATCACACCTCTCCACGTCCCAGGGATGACAAATTTCATACAAACACGGAAAAAACATGGCAAGCTAAAGGATCTATAGCCAGTCCTAGCCATGGACTCTCTCGGAATTTCCGTCAGGAAGAAGAGGCGTTGGAAAGGAAGCGGCAGGCCTAAAATTCGACAGCATGGCCCTGGTGGAAATGTAATGAGCATCAGGGTCGGCAAATCTTCGCGAATCAGGCTGTCGTCCAAAATGAGGCTCCACCTGTGGAGCTTGATCTATAAGCTGTAGGTGTATGTGTGTATGTGATATATGCTAATGATGTGTATTGATATGTATGATAGATATATACATATATATATATACATATACATACATACACATATATATATATATACATATATATATACATATATATATATTTGATGTGTGTGTATATATATGATATATATATACCAATACATATATATATATATACCAATACATATATATATATATATATATCAATACATATATACATACATATAGTAGCACATGAGTACAGATAGATACGAGTAATATTTATGATTTCTATTGGTTTTTTTCCATGGTTTGACATTTGATCAGGTTGACAGTGAGACGTTTTGGAGGCCCTGAAGGAGGCTGAGGAGAGAAAAGCTCGAGAGCTGGAAGAGAAATTGGAACACAAACGACAGGAGGTCCAAAACTGTGCATCCGGTGCCCCCATGATAACGAGGTTGGCCTGGGAATGCCCCAATGTATCCCAACGACATGGAAATATGATGAGGCAAGAATGAGGCATCATGAGAGGTAGCGGTTTTGTATGTTAGGTATTAATTGATATGTGTGTGTGGATGATTTTGGTATACCCCCAAACTTGATCAATGTTCAGCACTCAAAGTGTAGGTTGGGGGGGGGGGCCAGCCATGGAAGCAGCATGATACAGCAATTTCTGGTTGCGTTGACCTTGAAATCGTGGAATATGTGTGGATTGACCAAGCAGCTTTAATCGTAGTGATGAATCTGAAATTTGAATCGCTGGATCCCCAGGCGGCGTTGAAGCCACAGAAAGCTGCACCACAAGCAAAGAAGAAGGAGATCCTTGGTGAAATGGTGTAGACCCTCTGGGCTCGTTTACGAGTAGTGAAAGAGATCGAGCAGCTCGTTGCGAAACTTTTTGTGTTTCTCTGATCATCTGCAGAATATGTACTAGCTCCATCTAGCTGCATGATTCAGGGAGGTCATATTTATGATTTTACTTGTTCCAGACTTCGTTGGTATATTTGCAACATTTTTCGACAGAACACGCAACATGTCTCTCCAGCTTCGAAAACATCACCCTTGACGGCCAACGATGGCATGATCTCAAGTTGGTCCCAAGTGCTGGAACCTCAAAGCGCTATGCTGAGGAAGGTTCACAGGACCAAGATGAATCCTCATGCCACTTTGGCGAGCAGCTTCATTTGATTCTGTGCAGTTGGAAGAAGGATTATATGTAGTCAGACGCAGTGCGACCCATTTGTGGATACCAACGGAACAACCCACATGCAGCACGAAAGACTGCAGAACCACAAGGCATCCGCTGCAAAAAAGCACAGATGTTTGCAGATGACGTTTTCTGTTTGTATTTGATTTGGCAAATTTTACTTGTTATGTTTTGACATTAATATAATGCAGTTGAGTGCTGTCAAGAGTTGGATGTTGGAGAATGTTGGAGAAATTGAAGTGGACGACCAGTACTGATGGCCCAAATCCAACATAATTCCTGGTTGATGCCGGCAAAAGTTTAATGAATAGCTGGTTACTGGAGCACTTCATAGTGCCACAAGCGTGCAGCCCGCAACTTTGCAGCAACGTCCATTATTGTCCAAAGCGATTGGTTGGTGCTGGTCTAAGTGACCTATGGGGAGACAAGCATCAGGGGCGGGATGAAAGCAAGAACGAGCCGATATCTCTAGGGTGATCTACTAGATGCTTGATTGTTGATTGCAATGATTCATTATTGGAAAGGCTACCGCAACTACTGCAGCGAATCCACTATCGTTTTCAGAGACTGCTATGTTGAGCAGCACCAAAGTCCCCAGCAGATGTGCGGGGAGATATACCGTCAGGGTCTATTTGTGACATAGTGAATTAGCACAGTCCACCTTGGACATACGGTGACATACCCATTAAATCCCATCAATTTGCTATAACCAACAAGTAGAACCAATTCACAACAAGGTTTGGTGGTCAATTCATCTCTCTTTGCTAACCATTCTTGAGTCAGGCGTGCTAAGTCAACGTCTAGTGTCAGCCCTGTCAAGAAAGTGTTCATTTGGATGAGCAGTGTGATATTTTATGTCTAAGGAAGCTTGGAATTAATTTTGTATATTTTTCCCAGGATGTTTTTGCATGATTCGTAATGTTTCGGAATTCCAAACGCCATGAGAACTATAAAAAGTCATTCAAGACGAGACCAAAAACTCAAGGTTTCCCGAGTCAACACTTTTCATTTTTGGATATAGTTAGTTTGTAGGTCATCTCATTGGACAATCCAATGCTGTATGATCACAAGCCAAGGACTTCTTTCAGCCTCCTCCACGAGAAGCATCACCTCCACCAGAAGCTGACGAACCCGAGGCCACTGCAATGAACGAACTCGAGCGTATGGTCATTCGAAGCTTCAGAACATCCCTGGTTGGTCGTCTTGGGATGCTCTAACTTGATGGGCTGTCAACATTGAACTACCATTTGACTGTACCAATCCAACTCCGAACCCCGCACAGGAGTTGGGCTGTGTTCAGAAATCTTACGGACCACAGGATAGGAATGAGATGAAATATGCATTGATGACTGGGATCATCTTAAACTTTCACGAGAAGGCAATCACAGGTAATCGTAGCAACCCACGCATTTCTATAAGGCAGACAAGAAAAGACTGGGTGATGAAATGGGAGCAGGAAAGCTATGATAGAGAAATCTTGTCAAACGGCAATAGCTGCAGCTCTCCTGTGGGAATCCGGACCCGAATGCAATGGGATTCAACATTTTGTTGTTGAACGGAACTTCAGTTTATGATGGTTAAAACTACTTGAACGAAACTTTGTTGTTCAATCATTATGGTTAAACTAATTACTGGATTCCTTATGATTCCTTATGATTATCTATTGTTTTACATTGTAATCTCAAAAAAAAAGTTGTAATCTCAAAAAATTGGCCCTTATTACAACTATCATCAACTATCCGTGTTGAATGCTGAATTTTGTTGTGTGATTCTGCAAGAATCACCAAACATGGAAGACGGCACACATGAAGGGTGGTGGGTGGGCAGCTCTGGCTCAGATAGGTCAGAAAGTTTGCCATGGATTTCAACCTGCTTAGTCAGGAAATCCGTGCCGCTTCGTTGAGCGACTTAATCGACCTGGCGGAGTTGATTTGGTACGAGTTGGCCAGACGGTATCGCAGCCGTCAGCTGGTGGAGCGCCCTGCTCCTTGGGATCCTCGTTACCAAGCTCCACCTGACAGAACTCAACGACGTGGTCGACCTTACTGAGCGCGAGCAGCATGGCCTTGTTTGGGGCTTGGGCAGGACTGGGGGCTTTCAACACCATCCAGGACCTCCTCAACCATTTCCGCGTGCCAGCTAGCACGTGGACTGGGTTCTGCACCCAGGTGGGCGAGTTCAACAATGACATCAGGGTCTTGGCGGCGTTCCCTGGTGTCGGGTGACCCTTTGACTCCAGTCCATGCTACTCAACTTGGATTGGTTTGGCGCTTGGCTCAAAGAGTGGTTGCCTACAGAGCCGGAGTAGCAGAGGCAGACTTCCAGGACACAGACCCTTGGGCACAAAGTTCAACAAGTGCAACCAGGCCAACCACCACTTCCAGTGGTGTGAAAGATCGAGTGCTGAAAATGGCGAACTTGATCGATCAGACCGACGATAGCGAACTGTTGCCACCCAATGAAGGCGACATCAACAGGTGGACTCAGAACTATGTCAACGTAATGGGCGCTCTTCCACCTGAGTCCGAAGAGCCAACTCCTAACCAGCTTGCCGCCCTCTCGAAGAAGCTGAGTGATGGGAGAAGCCCATACGTCGATTTCGGCGTGTGGGGGCCATACGAGCGAAAATTGAGCCGCCACACCCACCCACCCCCGGCAAACTTTCACTACAACTTTCACCACTCACTGCTGGAGGTGTCAGTTTGGCGCAATTGGTGCAGTTGCCGAATAGAGACAAAATGGATTTCAACCTGCTTAGTCAGGAAATCCGTGCCGCTTCGTTGAGCGACTTAATCGACCTGGCGGAGTTGATTTGGTACGAGTTGGCCAGACGGTATCGCAGCCGTCAGCTGGTGGAGCGCCCTGCTCCTTGGGATCCTCGTTACCAAGCTCCACCTGACAGAACTCAACGACGTGGTCGACCTTACTGAGCGCGAGCAGCATGGCCTTGTTTGGGGCTTGGGCAGGACTGGGGGCTTTCAACACCATCCAGGACCTCCTCAACCATTTCCGCGTGCCAGCTAGCACGTGGACTGGGTTCTGCACCCAGGTGGGCGAGTTCAACAATGACATCAGGGTCTTGGCGGCGTTCCCTGGTGTCGGGTGACCCTTTGACTCCAGTCCATGCTACTCAACTTGGATTGGTTTGGCGCTTGGCTCAAAGAGTGGTTGCCTACAGAGCCGGAGTAGCAGAGGCAGACTTCCAGGACACAGACCCTTGGGCACAAAGTTCAACAAGTGCAACCAGGCCAACCACCACTTCCAGTGGTGTGAAAGATCGAGTGCTGAAAATGGCGAACTTGATCGATCAGACCGACGATAGCGAACTGTTGCCACCCAATGAAGGCGACATCAACAGGTGGACTCAGAACTATGTCAACGTAATGGGCGCTCTTCCACCTGAGTCCGAAGAGCCAACTCCTAACCAGCTTGCCGCCCTCTCGAAGAAGCTGAGTGATGGGAGAAGCCCATACGTCGATTTCGGCGTGTGGGGGCCATACGAGCGAAAATTGAGCCGCACACACAAATGCAGAACATATATTCCAATCGGTGATGGCAGCTTTCTCCAACGAGACCTGCCCGGACCAGCTACGTATGAGAGCTGGTTGCAGCACTGGAGAGTATTCAAAGCTGCTTGCCTTATGTGCGAGGTAGCTCCCCTGGCGGCGTTGGAAGCGTACGGCAGGTTCATTGAAAAACTTGCCACACAATGGCCTCTTTGCTGGGGCCTCATCTATGCAGCAGATGACAGTGCCGGAGCAGAGCGGTTTGATCGCCTACGACGGCACCTGGTGGTCGAAGCAACTTTGGGCCGTCAAGTTCCACGGGATTGGGATCGCAACAAACCATGGGGTTGCATCATGGTGGAGATCACCAAGGATGAGGCTTTCTGGTCCGAGAAAGTTCATGTGCCAGCCGCAGCTTGGGTAGCAGCAGGGGCCAGAGGCACACCGACGGTAGCCACTGAGGCAGCTGTGAGAGCCAAGGTGCCTGCCTTGAGAGAAAGCTATGAGATGGGTGCCCCACCAGAACCTCATCCTGAGGCAAGGAGATCTACGAGCAACAGAGACAAGCGATTGGCAAAGAGGCGAAAACTCCAGTCCAATCTCGAAGAACTGCGACAACGGCGTCAAGAAGATGCGAGAAACAGTTCCAGTGCCTCGTCGAACTTCCCGAAGAAGGGTGCGGGAAAGGGAAAGTCCAAGGATCAGTCGGGGGCACCATTGTGTTTCAGTTGGGCTTCAGGGACGGGACCATGTGGCAAACTCCCACCTGGAGCTGAATGTGCATGTCCTGTTAAACGTGTTCACAAGTGCCGCAAGTGCTTATCGCCATCTCATAGGGATGCTGATTGCACTGCTGCCGGAGGAGGTTGACTGTTCGAATCGAGGGAAAAGGGTTGAGGCTCCGTGTTGTGTTTTGGGTTAGGATCCCCCCCCTTGTTTCTTTGGTTTTCCCTCTTTAAGCTTCATGTGCCGGCATGTCAGTGAACGTTTTAACTGCCCGCAGCAACATGGCCAAGAAAGGGTTTAGCGAAGTCAGTCTGACGGGGGAAAGTTCAGCCTCGTCGGATGGAGCAAGCCCGAAGCGTGCCAAGCTTAGCGGTGCGGTTGGTAGTGAGACAAGAGTCCAGGACGAGCTGTTCGTGCCATCTCGAGTCAAAGCTGCTCTAGAAGGCTCGAAGGACTTTTCAGAGTATAGGAAGAGGAGGACGTTCCGTTTTCTTCACCTCTACGCAGGACCCAAGGACGTTCTGGGAGAAGCAATCAAACGAGAAGGTCTACGGAGCCAACTGGAGGTCGAGGTGATTTCCATTGACCGCAAGACGAGCCCAGATGTAGACCTAGCCGATGCAGCCACCAACGATAGCATTCTCAAGGAGGTTCAGGAGGGCATGTGGGACTACATCCACTCAGGCTTTCCTTGCGGATCTTTCTCCAGGGTGAGACACAATCCCAAGCCAGGACAGCCGACAGCAGTGAGGAACAAGGCCAACATCTACGGGCTCCCTGGCAACTCCCCTTTGCAGCAGAAAGAGGCCGACAAAGGCACCTTAATGGCTGTGTTGTCAGGATGGATCATCAAGGCCCAGGTTGAGAATGCCAAGAAAAGACAGGTTCCGCCGGCTGGGACACTAGAGAACCCTCCAGGTGACGAACATAGTGGATGTGCTTGGGACCTACCCGAGATGAATGACACCTTGAGGGATATCGAAGGGGTCAAGATCCATTACAACACATGCGCATTCCAAACTCGGTCGAAGGAGCGCCACTTCAAGCCAGGTGTATTTGCTGGAAGACTTGAAGGTCTCAACATCTTGGGCAAGATCTGCAAGTGTCCGGCCTGGGTCAAGCACAAGACCCTTGTTGGCAAGCAGGCGACCGAAGCAGCTGGTGAATATCCTGGTGAACTTTGCGACGAACTTGCCAAGATGGTCATCGCCGTTTGGAAACGAGTCTTGAACTTAGAGTGGTGGAGGTCGCGGTTGGAGGAAAAGTCCCAGGAAGTTGGCGAGTTGGCGATCTTCAGAAGGCTTGGTTGAAGAGCGAGTCAAGCAAGCACTCAGGTCAACCAGCTCCAAAAGCTACCAGCCGGGCCGCATCAATCGCAGCTAAGTTAGAAATGATGGACTCGGACAATGACCAGGGCAAACCAGCTCACACCGCAGCTTACAAGGCGGAGAATGTGGAGGATGACTCCATGCCGAAGCAAAAGGGTGGGCCATCGGGGAAAGAAGTCAGGAACCTCCACGACGAGCTGTGCATCGGAGGCATGCGGAACCCAGCCAAGAGCGTTCGCCGGCTCTCCATGGTGAAAGCCACTGGAGAACGAATCCGTGCTCTTTGGGACGAATTCGCAGAGTCGCATCCTGCAACCTTGGAGGTGGCTAAGAACTATGGCAAGACAGACAATGCATACGACTCCGAGCTGGTCAGGTTGTGGAGAGGAGTCCTGTGTGATCACTTGCCCAAAGTTTCACCGGACATCGTGGCCAAGCACAACTACGAGTTCACGTCCCCCTTGGTTGCCGACTTGTGGGATGCTTGGCAGAAGGAGTCAAAGGACCCGGACAAGCATATAGCAGCTTTCGCACGTCATGGCGTACCGCTGGGAATGGATAAAGAGATCCCGGTCAGTGGAATCTTCCCCGAGGTAACCGACCAAGAGGAGATCAACCAAGACCCACTCGAGCTATTTGAGCTTTTGCGAGACACCAAGAACTACACGTCGGTGTCGGATCAACCAGAGGAGGCAGCTATTGAAGTCCAAAGGTAAAGGGCTTCGTCAAGAGAGTGAGTTGGCCGTGGGTTGAAGAAACCCTGGAACGTGGCACAGTGTCACGTATGGCCCTGATCCTGAAGGATAAGGGTGATGGAACTACCAAAAGAAGGATCATATTGGATCTTAGAAGATCCATGGGCAACTCCCGAGCAAAAGTTCCAGAGCGCATAGTACTCCCGAGGCTGATCGACGTTGTACAGATGGTGAGGTCAATGTGGAGCTCAAGCGCAAGTCGATGGGACACCAGTGCCTCAAGCAGGAGCAGACCTGACGACTTCGAGTTCTACACCATAGACCTCACCGATGCCTTTTGCCACTTCCCCATCGCCAGGGAAGAACTGAGACATTGTGTCACTCCAGATGTTCGAGCTGGAGTTCCAGGCGGTGAAGATGGGGGAATGAATGGAGCATTGCTTTGGATCAGCATGCTCTTTGGTTTCAAGTCGGCGCCTTTGTTAATGGGTCGACTTAGTGCAGCCATTGGACGGTTGTTGCAGTCGACAGCCGACGACAGGGACACCCAGCTTCAGGTGTATGTCGATGATTTGCTGGTGGCAGCTTTGGGTTCACGTGAGAAAAGGGAGCACATTTTGGCTTGCTGGCTCTACACCTTGAGTGCCTTCGGAGTGCAAGTCAACCTCAAGAAAGGGGAAGGGGGCCGGCGAGTCAAGTGGATCGGATGTCAGATCGAAGTACCACCTCCCGAGGGCAATCCTCCAGTGATGGTCTTGGGAGTGGCCAAGCAGATGATCGATCAGATCCTCGAGGTCCTCCATAGCTGGCAGTCGAAGGGCATGGGCTCTTTGAAGGAGTTGAAGTCCACCACAGGTCGACTTTCATGGGTCGCCGGCATCGTTCCCAGAATTCGATGGACCGTCAACATCCTGTACGCAGTCCTCAAAGAAGTGGAACGTGAGCAAGCTGCAGGAGATGAACACAGGAGGGCTTCGAATCGTGCTGATTCTAGGCCAAAGGTTGGACTGTTCCCAATCAAACGACTGGGGGGCGTGGACAAGTGGATCTTAAAGCTCCTGGACAAACCGGAACGCTTCTTGGTCCGGGTCGAGAAGTTGATCCAACCCAAAGTCACGTTGGGCATCATCACAGACGCCTGCCCCTCCGGGTGGGGCGCCATCCTGGTTGAAGTCGTTGACGACGGCGCCCGCAGACTGAAGCCGTTGGAAGGTTTGGAAGCGTTCATCCCAGTGATGGAGGCTTACGCTATACTTCGAGCATTGGATCGATGGGGGCCTCGGCTGATGAGCAAGCAGTGCTCATCAGAGCTGATTCGACAGTAGCGTTGGCCATGTGCCAGAGACTGTCGAGCCCCACACCATCGCTCAATTTCCTGGCCAGCGAAATCAGTCTCCGCCTCGAGATGTACAAGATTGACCGTCTTGTTCAGCATCACATCTCAGGCAAGATGAACGAAGAGGCGGACTGGTTGTCCCGCCTGGTAGAACGAGGCAACGCTCCAAGGCCAGCTGGACTCGAAGGGGTCACACTTCGCCGTGCTCCTGCCTGGGACGAACCGGAGAAGTTCTTGTTGCCTCCTCCCAGAGCCCAAGGTGGCGACGAGATCCGGTTTGTGCCGACTGCCCAGATCTTTGAGTCTCTGTAAAAGGGTTGGCAGTTGGGGTCCGAAACTGGCAGGGGTCAACACCAGCTGGGGGGTTTCCTTGAGTAAGTTTTAGAGTTGTGATGGGTTAGCCATGGAGGTTCAAGTGTTTGGACAACCTTTAGCGTTGGCCGACCCCGTGGTAGCCGCCAGTGGGCTGCCATGGATGAGCGGTTGGCTGACCCTTTTACTGCTTTGTTCAGTGCTAAACTTCCTCGCGGGCATGGTGTTTTGGCATCAATGCGGGCCGCGGCTTTGCCAGATGAAGGTAACATGGGGCGGCTGGTCACTCAAAGAGCTGCTCATCATCAACAAGCACACAGATGGGGAGCGACACCAATCCAAGAGGCAATTTCAACAGAGAGTGCAGCAAACGGGATTCCACAGCCCGACCCCAAAGTCAGCAAGATCTTCGGAGATGGGGAGTCCACCAGAGACAAGTTCTTCCAAGCGTTCAACCAGTTGGAGAGGGACAAGACCACAGAGGAGAAAGGAATCACCAGCTCAGGCATCGGATGGTGGCGAGCTGCCGCAGTGCAAGCAACACCCCAAAGAAAGACCCCCACGTCAAGCTCCAGGACGGCACGTGCTGGAAAACATGGTGCTGATGGCAAGTCCCTTCGCGAAGGGAAAGGAGAAGGGACCCTGAAGAAGGCGAAGAAAACCAAGGGAGGTCTGGATGCCTCCATCAAAGCAGCTTTGGATCCTAGGTGGGTCCATAGCGCAATCAAGAATCTTCAAGCGAAGCTGTTTGCTCCGGGAACTTTAGCTTCGAAGAACACGAAAAGGTCAAAGTTGATCCAGATCATGAACAACTGCCAGATCGACTGGAAGAACAACTGTCTGGACCACCACGACCTCGAAACCATTGCTGCGGTTTTGTCAGAGAGTGAGATTCGCAGTGCTGACCAGTATTTGAGTGAAGTCAAATTGATGCAACTCGAAGCAGGCCTATCTTGGACTGATGTTGCAGACCGACAGCTTTGCATCTTGAAGCGTGGACTCAAGCGTGATTTAGGCCCAGAAAAGAGAGCCCTTGAAGTTCCCCCTCAAGAACTCACCTACGAGCAATGGCACTCCACAGTTGAAGCTCCAGGAGTACCTGCTCGAATTGGGCTGGCCTATGTATGGGCCTGCCTTTGGATGCTAAGATCAACGGAATTGGTAGCCCTCAAGATCAAGGATGTCACCATGCTGAGAAGGCACAAGAGAGTTCAGTTATGGATCAGGAAGTCCAAGATGGATCAGAAGGCGATAGGGGTCAAAAGGACTCTTGAGTGCTGTCAGTTCACACCTTGTTTAAGGGAGTGCGTGTGGAACGTAGCCACAAAGATCCTGGCGGACCTATCCAGCTTCGACCCGCAGGACCCACTATTCCCTGACTTCGAAGGTGCCAAAGTTGTGCGCACCAAAATGGTCGCGTCCTGGTCGGAGAACCTCAGGAAAGGCATGTCGGGCCATTCAGGTCGGCGCTCCGGAGCCATGTTTTATACACGGCGAGGATTTTCGATCCATCAGGTGGCGACTTTGGGGAGATGGCGATCTTCTGCCGTACTCAGATACGTTGAGGAAGCCATGCAAGACATCCCCATGAACGCCAGTGCCGGCACGGTTTGGGAAGGCGCTAAAGCTCCCACAGTACCAGAAGAAACAGAGAAGACAGAACCAGTATCGAAGAAGGAAAAGAGCAACGAAGAAGCGGAACGAAAACCCACCGCCAAGGCAGCTGCGGTCACAGTCAAAGCCCCAGAAGAGTTCTGGGCCGTCTCCACTTCCAGAGGGAAAAGAATGGCACACAAAGTGAGACAAGCATCCTGGTCGTTGCCACTCGAAGCATGGGATACCTGGTGTGGGTGGCATTTCGCTGCTCACAACGTGAGAGTATCCTTTATACCCAATCCCACACGAGACACTCCCAAATGCAAAAAGTGCCTCAAGATCTTCAAGGAGCGCGACTACGTCAGGGGAGGTGTCAGTTTGGCGCAATTGGTGCAGTTGCCGAATAGAGACAAAGTTTCAGCAGCAGAAGGTAGTGTGGTGAAGTCAGCAGCAACAAATGTTGCCAAGGACAACTAGGGCAGCAAGGGCTGCCAACACTACCAAACAAAAAGAAAGCGCTACTGCTGCGCTATGGAGGGTGGGTGGGACTGCTGTGTGCAAAACTGACTTGTTTGTGTGATTCTGCAAGAATCACCAAACATGGAAGACGGCACACATGAAGGGTGGTGGGTGGGCAGCTCTGGCTCAGATAGGTCAGAAAGTTTGCCCACACCCACCCACCCCCGGCAAACTTTCACTACAACTTTCACCACTCACTGCTGGAGGTGTCAGTTTGGCGCAATTGGTGCAGTTGCCGAATAGAGACAAAGTTTCAGCAGCAGAAGGTAGTGTGGTGAAGTCAGCAGCAACAAATGTTGCCAAGGACAACTAGGGCAGCAAGGGCTGCCAACACTACCAAACAAAAAGAAAGCGCTACTGCTGCGCTATGGAGGGTGGGTGGGACTGCTGTGTGCAAAACTGACTTGTTTGATACATTTCTTTGGCTTGCGTGGTTCCTCCAACCGCCGAGCGTTTTTCTCAGGAGGCAAATCAGGACCCAATCACGCCACCGACCAATCAGCAGCTTGTCAATATGGGTGCAGTTGTGGTTTCATAAATTTCATGCAGCTCATCGCAGCTTGATGAGTTTCAGTAACCAAAGTATGGACAAGTACGGAAACAGGTGTGCTCCCAGAGTTTCTTTCTGTGTGGGAATTTGGAAGCCTGTGGTTGCAGATCCAACGCGAAAGATGTGAACGAACTCGGATAGAAATTCCTGTATGAATTTCTGTGAATTTCTGAACTCCAATGATGTCAGAGTCAGGTACCTATGGCATGGATAGGCGGGGTGCATTTGGCCCTGGAGTAGCCAAGGACGGCACCTGTTGCTGAGACACCAGCAAAGCCAAAAGAAGCCACACCAGAAAAGCCAAAGCCAAAGGAGAAGCCAAAGGAAAAGCCAAAGGCCGAAAAGCCAAGGGTTCTTTCATAGCCGATGTGTCACAAAAGCCTCCTTCGATGCACTGCAGAATCCAATTAATCGGAGGCAGCTCCTACATAGAGTCTCAGTGCATGAATTCATAGCATACTCTTCGGTGTCTTGATTTCGAAGCCAAACAAGTCCAAAGTAGTCGTGCGGAATCATGTAACTTGCTACTTTCTATCAATACAAAAAGCTCAATTTGCCGCTGACTTCGCGGAGTTCTTGCTGTGTGTAGAGGCGCCATTGCCACCATCCAAGTGGGGAACGCCCGTGGTGGCAGACACCGAAGAGTCTTGGTGGCTGCAGAAATGGCGCACTGGACATGGCATCGAGTGATGTGCATGGTTTTTTTCATTGCCAGGAACATGTGATGGTATTGAAGTGAAACCTGGCTATGTGAATCCTTTGGTTTCCCTTCCCTTCACCATCTAAAGGCAGACCGTGGAAGACCCAATCTGCTCACCTTGAAGCTATCTATGTGTGAACGACTGGGGCTCCATAGAGATGGCTACTGAGGTCCGTCCCGGAAGAGCTGACGGGGCCATCCTTGCAAGAAGCAGTGGTTCAGGCCACCCTTGAGCATGTCCGCGACTCAGAGAATTTTCACATCTCGCAATTACTTGGTGTTTGATTCGCATGTTTAATTAAGTGTTTAATTAAGTTGTTCAATCTTGATTTTATGTAACAATGTATTTCATGTTAAATGTGACAACAATGTTACAATGCGTTTCTGTTGGTAGAACATGTTGTCACCAAACGTTCACTGTATCAAAGTAAAAGAGAAGTGAAGATTTGCCACATGCACATTGTGGCATCACCACTGCGTGCAGCCACCCATTGCCAGCTGTAGTGCCAATCTGAATTCCTTGAAGATGTGCGATGATTTGCGTCGAAGACAGGGACGAATCGGCATCTAGAGACGGTTAA
>VSDK01000429.1:360920-382818 GCA_009767595.1 Symbiodinium kawagutii
GGTTCAGCATTACCGCTTGTGTCCTGCGGGCAGCTTGTTTGAATAGTGGTGGAGATTTAGCGGATCTCCGAAATTTGCATCCTAACAGGCCGCAGTACCATCAAAGCAACCAGGGGGTGCCGCTCCAGCTCCAAAGAAGAAGGCTGGACCACATTGTTGACGGCCTGGATCGGACATTTTACACCCGGAAAGTTTTGCTGAATCTGTGGGGCAAAATAGTTTTATTCTGGCCGACGTGAAGAAAGAGTGACTCTGTAGTGTGGAACTTCAAACTGCTGAAGTTGCACAATCTAGCGAGGATTGGCCATGAAACAGTACAGAGAATCTAGATGGATTTAGAACGGTTCGTATGAGGGTGTGAGTCAGTTGCAAGAGTCCACAATTTGGAAGAATAATCATATCCCCGGACCAAAGGACAAGCTGATCTGTTTGAAATTGGGCCGACACTGTTTCTGTACCACTAAATCTTGGCAAGGAGGGTATCTCCTCGAATCGGGCTACTCTTTCGGCACCCAAAAGACGGTCATCGTTCCTTGGGAAACAACGTAAACAACCATTTGACTGTACCCATTTGTACCATTTTGTGCCCTGTTTCTGATTCTCGCTTGGCTCTCGCTTGGCTCTTGGTTTGTTGATTGTGATACTGGTGGCTTCTTGGCTGGAGCCATTTCTCGCTGTTTTCGTGGTCGCATGCAGGAGCAGGTCGTCATCCACGAGAGTTTAGAAATCTCTCCTGCACAAGCAGTGCCATACACACCCGGTAGGATACTTTTGTCGATACTTTTGTCTACACAGCTCACATGAGGGTTTCTTGAGATAGGGGACCCCAGAAATGGTACTTTACTACTGACTATACTACTATAGATGGTTAACATGTTAAACAACCACATGGATGTACCTGGAAGTACAGGGTGTCAATTGTCATTGTGCCACACTGTAGCCAGGAGAAGAAGAAGTTCACAAAGGTAGCAATCAATCAGCTTGGTTTCGATGCAAACAACCCGTCCGGCACTAAGACCTGGCTGCCAGGATGACATGCTGCAAGACGGCAGAAGCTCATCCTGTTGTGTCACCCTGCTTTGTCACCTTTCTTCTTTGATTTTTGCTCAGTTCTCAATGTTTTATCAAGTTTTATCCACAGTCTAATTTATGGTTCTGATATGGACCGTGGATGTCTGCGTGCAGCTGCTACGAATAAAAGCAGATTCTAGTTGAAAAGAATCATCGATGCAGATACTGGATTCTGAAGTACTGATAATTACTTTGCGGCACTTTGTGGATAGTGTGGTTGGCTTAGGAATTATGATGTTGAGGTGTGTATATGCAATATAGTCAAAGGGTCGAGTTGCAAATTTTAGCTGTTTTTGCCACTGCTATGGACTGCTTCTGGATTGCATGATTTTCTTTGTCCGCCTTGGCGCCACTCTCCAGCAGTCAGGAACTACCGATGAAAGGCGTGCTGCAGTGATCGGTAGTCAAACAGGGCAGTGGCTCTTTGTGTTTGCGCAGCGCAGAGTCCAGATGCAAAAGTCTGCGCATTGCAGGGGCAACCAACAGAGGAAGGTTTTCACTTTGGATGTTCCGATCTCCGATATGATGTGTAGCTTGTTCGGTGCAGTGAATTGTTTGATTCGATTTTAGTTTTTGAAGAAGCGAAATGCATGACGTTTGATCCCTGGCGGTTCGTAGTGCGATGGGCTTGGAGGATTTGGCAGCATGGTGGCGGTTTGGTCATGTCCTATGTAGATTTGTTTTGCGGTGTTTGCTCCTGTTTGCTCCAGCCAAACAAACAAAATGACAAACATTGCGATGAGTGGTACCGCTGTGAGTACAGGCTGTTACCTTTGAAATCCCTTTGCATCAATTCCATTCCTTCGGGAGCATCAGTGATCAGCGCTTAGAAATTGTAGCAAAAGTCAAAGTTCCTTGCTGCTGTGCTGCTCGTCCCCAATCCGCTGGATCAGAGCCAAGATCGAAGCACGGGATGGCCAGAAGCACGGGCGGGCAAAGTAGCGTCATTTTTTTTCGAGCTGCCCTTTGAGTCAAGTACCGGATACAAAGTCCCTTCTGACTTGCACACATGAATTTGGATTTGCTGAAGTCTGTTCTTAGACGATGCTGTGGCGAACACATGCACAGACCGAGGTATGATTCGCTATAAGGTTCATATTCAATTGTCACATTATGTCAGGTTCAGTTTCAAAATATTTCAGATTTCAAACGTTCTTCCGTACCCTCAAGGTGATTATAGCACATTATAGCAAGGTGATTACATTACATTTGATTTCTTGGGCTGATTGCGTTGGGCCAGGTGGTTCAAGAGCGGGATAAAACGAACGGTGAATACAGTGAATCATCGTGAATAAGTTATCATGGCAAGCGCTATGAGATGCCTATTAGTTCAATGAAAATCTACCGCACATGATGTCACCAACCTCAACTCAACATTGCGAGCTTGTCCTGTATTGACCAACCAAGGATAGTAGTCCATCTGGCCAATCCCTCGTCAGATGGAGTTGGTAGGTGCCTGTGTAGATGACAACACGGATGACAACGGTATTGACGGCCACAGTGCACCCCGGGCATCCTGTGGCTTGGGCTTGGTGCTTTCTGCTTTCTGGAAACATCGAAGCGTTGAACATGTTGACACATCATGACACATCGAACCAAGCTTTCGAATAGATACGTTTCCAGAAAGCACATATTAGTTTGCAGATAGATATGATGGAAATGTAGAGAGGATCTCGCATGAAGACAGCCGACCAGATGGGGTTGTACGGACTGTTCCGCTGGAAGCCTTTGCGAACAGTATCCCCCAGTCTGAGGTGGGACAGGTCTTTGTGTGCTGCTGCACTTGCGAAAAAATGGAAGAACATTTTATCAGCTGAAGCAACTTCTGATAGTCAGCAGTTTTTCACTTGCCCGCGTTCAGCTTGCGTTCGAGCCCTTGCAAGTGCAGCTGGATGCAGCATCGGCTGACGTTATGAGTGATGCAAAGTCCTCCTTTGTACTTGAGACAAGCGAGAGCGTTGTGAGCGGAGAAGCCTTGGAACATCTTGGAATCCTGAAGTTTCTTACATCTTAATCAGCTCAGCCTGAAGACATTGCAAGACTCGAACAACGACAGACATTCATGATGCAATCAGAATGAGTAAAGCTTGCACGAAATCGATGAATAGTGCCATGTTCAAACAAAGGGACCGTTTTGTTTGGGCTATTCTTGTCAAGAGCTGTGAGAGGAGAGGCAATACAACATGCACATACATGCACAATTTCTCCAGTCGCAACAGTCTCGCAGATTCGAAAAGTCCAAAGTGGACTACGGTTCCCCACGGGTTTGAACCAAACGGCATCAAACGGCTAGTGGTGTGGCCGGTTTTCGGTCACCACGAGCATCGCAACAGCGAGAGACAAAGAGCGAGAGACAAAGGCTGAGTGCAGCGCGACAGTTCGGCGACGCTTCCCCAGGTTGAGCCTTGGAAGTGATCTGATTCATCGTGCACTGTGCCAAGATGTGCCAAGGTTCTGCTTCACTCCTGTTTCGCTTCACAAGTTTCAAAGTCTTCGCCCATCGACCACAATTATACAATATTATACATAAATATCTTTCTGGAAAGGCCTGTCCCTCGACGGGAGAGTGTGTCATGGGGGTAGTTTGGGGTACCATGTCTACTTCCACAGGTGGCAGCTGTGAAGGAATTCACCGCAACAGTGGGGTGCCCAGATGTGTCCAGCGTTGTGCGTTTTTTGGTGAAACCGGAAGTATGCATTTCAATTTCATACCTCCACTCGTGGCCATACTGATGGTAGACAAGATACATCAAGATACTAAAGCTAAGTTCTGATTGTGTTTCGCTTCTATCTTCAGTGCACTGCTTCCAAACCTGTGCCGATGGTGAGATGTGTTTGAGCAAATTTGACCGTGGAGGATCTGAAAGTCACAGTGGAGCGTTGCTGAACCCTGCCCCGCGATGCTTTTCGGATCAACGCTGCGTTTAGCCTAGCAGCAGAGCGTTGCTATGGCTACATTATGTAGTTTTTTCAGGTGATCCCGCACTTGCGAGGATCCCTTCCTAGAGGAGGGGTGATGGCATGGTGAGCAGTTTCAATTGGAAGCACTTGAAATCATTTTGTAGTACTAAGCATTTGCCTAAAAATTTGTAGGTGTTCAAAGAAGACATCTTTCTATCATTTTCTATCTCCAGCATGGAACCTTATTTTTTCTTACACGAAGCCATGTTAGCGATCCCATTGTACTGTAGTTGTTGCGGTTGACATTCCACATTTGCATTCGTTTGCTGGCGTTGTTGGGTTTGCTAAGCGCATTGGTTTGGTCAGCTGGTCGGCTGACTGCCTCCTTGGTTGGTCGTTTTCTTGATGCGTGCTCCTTTGTTTGACTAGTCATTTAATGATATGTCATTATTTAAGTTGTATTGGTTGGTTGCTTGGCTGGTTCTTTGTTTGGCTGGTTGGTTGGTCAATTGGATGATTGGTAGCCGCAGTTTCTCCTTTCTTGGCCTCTCCGATGGCTTGAGGAAGTCTCCATGGCTTCGCAGATAGTGGGTAGTGGGATGGTGTAGGTACACTCAAAACTCCAAGATTTCCATCGCTGAGGATGCACTTGCCCTATTTTCTGTTGGAATTCTTCGGTTTCGCAGATCTTTCTCGGCCAATTCGCTGTTATGAATCCACTTCTTTGGGATCGCCAAGTTGCGAGGAGCACGCTGCTCAGCGGCGGCACCTGTTAGACATCATGAGCCAAGTTGATGTCCGGAACTCAGCCTGTCACAAGGATGCCATGGCGGCTACGAGATCGCCCACAGACACTGCGATGCCAAGATGTGCCGCAGTTGTGAAGAAACAGAACCATTTTTGCAAAATTTGCCCAGCAAAATTGAATCCGTTGGGACATATCGGGACCATCATCCAGTAGTGATATTGTATGGTGGGATATCAGGAATCGAAAGAAATGTTCTGCTTTTTGGAGCAGAATTCAGCGAAGTAAAGCCAGAAATTAGCGATCAATAGCGCATTAGATAAAAAGTTTCGCGCATCAAGGGCTAAGCACATCAACAGCTCGTTGAACAGCTCAGTGAAAGAAGAGCTTCGCACATCGCTCTAACATCAACTGGGAGAGTTCAGTAGATCACGGGCTCAGAACAAGCGCCAATAGATTGTCACTTGGACGTGTGAAGCATTTCACAAATCCTCCAGCGTTTCTTGCCTGAAGTGCTGAGTTCCATGTCAGGTTCAGCGGGAAACAATTTTCTTTAGCACATCAACTTTCAGGTAGTTCTCCTCAATTCTCCGCAGAATTTGGAATTTGTGAACACATGTTGAGGCGGGCTCAAAAATGAAATGTGCGTTTTGCATCCTTTTGCACTGGTCAACTATTAGGTTTTGAAGACTTTTTCCAGGAAGTGTCCGGTTCAACTTGTCAACTTTCATTTGTCGATGAAGTTTTGCACAAAATATCACAAAATGCCTTCAACTTCAAAGATCTTCAAAGATGTTCCTTTCCGATGTGTCCACTTTCCGTGTTTGAGCAGGCTTGAAAATGCTTTCAACTTGTTAAATCCTACTTGTTTCGATTTTGGGAAAGCAGTGGGAATCTACTCCTGTTCGTTCTTGCCTCACTATAATGATATTTGATTAATCATTTAACTTGCGACTTGCATTGGGACAGTTGCGTCAAATGTGACTCGAGTGTACTTGGCTTTGGTCGCACTCATCGCTCTATTGATTGGCATTGTGCCGTGCAACTCCCCGCTTCAAATCGAATGCGCTCAAGGAGTGCCTTTTGTGTTGCTTTGTTTTTACCTTTTATTGTGTTTTGCCAATCAGAGGATCCATTTTTGAGGAGACTTCTGCAAAAGCTTGGCAGTCTTGCCGTTCACAATTTCTTTCGCAGCCTTCACAAATCGATCAAAACTTCATTTGTTTGGATTTGGCATCAATATATTTTGCAGGGTGCGTGCTTGCTTTTTGGTAAAGCATCAGTTCGTAAGAGTTGCACGACTCTCTCTGTCCAGTCACATAATATTGGGTCCGTGCAATATGACCGTGCATTTGCTCCATTATCCTGCAAATCTCAATTCTTGTGAGTCTTGTGCTCCATTTGATTGCGGTGAACCCACACGTTTCAAATTTAGGGATTTTGCAGCTTGCTGCTTCAGATTTCACGGGCTCGGCAGTGATTTCGTAGTTTTATTGTGATTCGGAACTCTTCGTGGCAGATTGCCTTATAATGGCTTCGCTGGCTGTGACTTTGGGATAGTTTGGTCGTGCTTTCTGGCTTGATTTTGCAATTCGTGCTTGCAACAAAGACGGGATCAAGCTGCAATATTGGAACGTGCCTGCAAGAAAGAATGGCTTCGCAGATGCAAGTGAGCTCAGATGGTAAGGGAAGTACAATCGAGATGATGTTTGCTTACAGATAACATCAGCTTGTAAGTAAGACCGGCTCCACAGAGAGGTCAGTTTGCACATGCACGCGAGATAAGGAATGCCATACATGAAAGACAGATATCAGATATCTCCTGGCCAAAGAAAGCAGATTCTTGCGAGGGAGGTTCAATGCAAAGATCAACTTGCAAGCGAGATAAGCTTTGAAAGAGTTTAGAAATGCTCGCCTCGCAACCAGCATCAACCAGTGAGAGCAAGCAAGAAAATGGCTTGCCAGAAAGGTTGGCTGACCGGGGGGGGCCATGCATGGCCATGCTGTCTGATCAACCTGGAAACTTCCCCCCCCACTCGTCCCGGCCTTTAGCCAACAATCAATTACCCAATGTGCACCAATATAAGCAATATGTTGATATGTGTCAATATTCGATGGTATGTTCATGTTCATCAGCAAATAGTATCAAATAGTATCATGTGTCCTGTACAGGTTGAGATCTACAGCAAGAGGTAGACATCATTCATGCGATTCATGGTGTGTATTGGCGCCGCTTCCTTAAGCTTCCTTAAGCAGCTGCCAAGGTGAATCCGGCACTGCTTGAGCCAAATTCGCCTGTCAGTGCTGCGAGTCCCAGAATTCCGAGGCGCGCTGAGCAGAAGTGTTGCGGCAGATAAAAAAATCGCCGTGGTGACGACTTCGTGACTTAGTAATGAATGGTAATTATATGATACAAAATCAATAATCAGTATTAATAATACAGTATATAATCCATAATCAATATTAATATATAATATGTCAGCACATTAATATTGATATGATATATTGATAACTATGTATTGATATTGTTAATGATATTGGTAATATTGTTCATACATGTTTTATTTTTTATCCATGAGCATTCGCAAAATATACATGTGAAACATATGAAGGGGTTTTGTGCGGATCGTGAAAACAAGATATAAAAACTCATTAAAAAAAGATGACTGGAGACAGGTCACACAACTTCATGCATGGTCACCTGGAAGTTACACCAAAGAAATGACCATGCACGACACCTTGTGTTTTTCCAACCCGGGACTGCCAACGTGTACTGCCAATTCAGGATCAATCATGGTTGTAGGCATGATTAACTTACGTGTTCGTTGATGTCTTACGCTTATGTTGTTGTCATCGTGGAGTGAATTGAATATGAAAATCGATAATCCAGCAATTAACAGTCGAGTATGCACTATTTGACTATCTATCTATTCCATGAGCATAGTTATTTGATCAGTCACGTGCGTATAGCCAAAGGCCTAAACCAGGCAACTGCAATCTGACCTTCAACCAGTCCAGCGGTCGAAGTCTCTCCCGCCTCAACGCCAGTTTGATGCGCACAACTCAGATGTGCTGTGTTGCCAGACACGCTGAACGCGCAGATGCAGCTTATGCATTGTATAGGCATGGACTGAATTCCGGGAAGGGATGTTCAGTATCTTCAAACAGTTGGCCGTTGGCAAAGATGACATGCTGAGAAGCACTTGCAAAGCCTAACTCCAGATGGTTGTTGTTGATGTACCCACTACTGTGTTGATACTCACATGTACTCACTTCAAGCACACTACTGTAGTAGTCGTGCTCAAATGTTTGCTGGTCATGAAACTCCATGAGATGATAAGATTCGAGCATTCAAAAGTGGCCTTGAACTCGTGTCTTTGCATGTGGAGCACGCAACACTGGTCGAGCCTGGCAAGAACGTGGCAGGGGTGAGCCCTATGTGCAGTCAGAGGATTACGCAAAGTATCCCTTTGATCCACCTCTAAGCACCTCACTTGCAATGCAGGGTAGCAATACCACAACCTGCTCCAGAAGACACTGACCGCTAAAGAGAGCCACTGGCTAAACAGTGTGTTCAGCAGTTTTCAATATGCATGAGCCAAATGGTTGAATGGTTGAATAGATTTTGTTAGTGAGTCTCTAATGTTTAAAGTGAATGTCATGATTCATTTGTTTCCTGCCTAATTGGTCAGTTCCCTTCTTGAGAACGCTGATTCTGGCATTACCGAGATTTGCACATCACTATACTTCACTGTATGGGGTTTCCAGACTGTGTTTTACATTTTTTGAGACTTCGCAAGAGTTCAGCCTCACGTTTATAGTCAATCTTCTCAGCTCCTTGGGTGAGCTGAGGCGATGATGGTGAGCGAGGAGCGCTCGAACTGGCACGGGAAGTGAAAGCATGTACACAGAGACATGATCCTTGGCCGCAGCCCGTCGCAGCCTTCTTTTTCGGATCAACAAATCGAAACGAATCAGAACGAACCGCGAGATTCTGGCAGTTTCCTTCGAGAAAGTGGAACAATGTTCGAGAAATCATTCCTTTAGAGCATGAGGAAGCGTGCAACAAGTGTACTTTTTTTGCAGTAGCATGCAGTAGCGCCATTTGCCACGAAAGACGCGAAGCATAAATATCATAAATAAATATAAAAAGATGTTGGAAAAAAAAAACATGGACCGTTCTCAGTTTTCGGACATAAGGTGTTTTGCGGGGTTGTGCCTGCTTGACTGCATGAAGCCCTCTTCACTTGGAAGGTGTTGGGAAAAGAAACATTTACCTGCCACTGCAAAGGTTGTCAAGACTCCGCGCGACATTTTGCATACTCTGGAGGTCTCTTTTTCTTTGGTTTTTTGGGCGCGAAGAAATGGTGGTTTCTCAAGTCATAGGGGTACCCAAAAATCATCCAATATTGATTATTCATAGGCTAATTCATAGGTAATAAATGAAGCAAAGTCTATCTCGGGTCCCCAAAGTGGGGTCGAAAGCACCCAATGAAAACATGCAAATCCATTCACCTTGGCAACTGCATGTGCCAGGCCTCCGCAGCTCACCAGTGAATGGTTCCATCTTAGACATAACTCTGGAGTGTTATCGACATCTAGCACTGGGTAAATGGTGGATCTTTTAAAAGTCAGGAGCTAATTGCTGAATTTAGATGGATTTAGAATTACAATTATATCCTTTGTCAATATCAATTAGTGGGTGATGTTTTGACCTCAGTTTGATGGCACTTAAGCAGTGACCCACCAGCTATTGGATTTTTCGAAGGGATTCTGAAGTTGGCAGACTGAATTCTTGGCCAAGAACTCGGCCCCAGTTTTTTTACGGACCAGTTTGTGTTGGGATGAAATGGCTGTGGGTCAGTTCACCCCTAGTCCCCCTGGTTCCCCCATCACCATTAGTTTCCCTATAGTTTGTTGGTTATTAACCACCATGACATTGGTTGGTTAATATTGACCCATAGCCATATTCCGATGGTGTGTAACTATATTTTTGGTTTTAGCCGAGCATGTATTGTATTAGTACGATTCGTACTCTGCTATCACTTTTTTATTGCTATTATTGTATGATTAATCTTGTATACTATTATTGCATACTCTAGGTTATATGTTGATTTTATTATACCATATACTCTTATATTATGTTGTAATATTTATATATATATATATATAGATATGTATATGTATGTGTGTATATACATACATGCATTTATCGCTGTTTTTATGAGATGCATTAATATACGTATACGCTGGCGGGTTCGCTCTCAGACAGCATGGAAATGGAAAAACAAATTAATATACGTATACACAATTGTTATGTTATGTACATTCTCGATAATTATAAAGCGCTTGTACATGACAGAATATGTATATGTGTATTTATATTCATATATACATATGTATATGCATGTATTGTATTGGTGTCTATTGCTCCATTTGTTTATGAGTTATCCCATGTTTGTTGGCTAACCCTGTGGTGTTTTGAGATCTTTGCATTCCCAAACTTCACCGAGGAAACCACGATCCACGTGCCTTGTCTCGACCCATGTTGCCGGCATCTCCCAAAATGATTGCGATCTTTGGGGAGTCTGCGAATGCTGTAGCCTCATCCCTCAACTGACTCTTTACATCTCTTTTCCTTGTTGATTGATTATCCTGGAATCATCATCGAATGAACATGGAATCATCATGGGATTATCATAATCACATGGTACCTTTTAATCCATCACAATCTAGGATGGCAACTGGCCGTACCCACCAGTGAGACAAGTGGTTGGAACCGCTTCATTGCTGGAGGAGACTTCGCGGCTTTTCAATGATGTTCGATGTGTGTTTCTGATATTTGGTCATGATCGTTTGAGAGTTGGATACCGGTATTGATACTCATAGATTTCTTGAGATATTGCCAGATATTGGTCCCAACAATGCATACATCAGTACAAGGGGATACGATTATGAAGGAACTCTCATCCATTTGAATATTAAAATTTGATAGAAGCAGGCCTCATCATTACTTTTTTTGATAGCGAGTTGAGTGTAGATCGATCGTTCTGATTTCGTTACGTGTACATTAGCCACAGTCTACGAATCTCCTATACTCTCCATGAAGATATCCAGTGATATCAAGTGTACCGTTGTGCACTTCAGGTCGTGATTTCCTCTCCCTACTTGAGATGTGCACAAACAGCTGCAACCATTTGTGCAGAGCTGGGACCATCGATGCTGGGCTGAAATGGGTACCCGCTAATGCAAGCTGGACCTTGCAACGAGGACTGGATATTCTCTTCGGAAAGTAGAGGCAAACATAGGCAAATGGGTTGACCGATCATCATGTGACAGGATATGACTGTATGAATACTCGATGTGCCCCTGCTTGTTTCAGATCCGAGAACACTTTGAAGACACAATCGGAGTTCGGCTGTTGCCAGTCAGCTACTCGAACTAATGAGTACATGATTATATGCTGCCGAGGACCATTTTGATGTTCGATGAAACTTGTGCCTCAGCTGCATTATGAAGGTCCTAAGCCCTAAGCATACTCTGCAAACACCCCACACCTTTCCATGTCTCCGGCGTCAGTCCACTGTCAATTTGTTGGTGAAAAGTGGGGCTTTGCATACTGAAATCCATCATTGGATGGTTCAGTCCTGAATGCTCTTGTATCCATTTCGACAGCTAGCATGCTGCAAGTGTCTCTCGTACACATTTTCTGTAGACATATTCAAGAATTGCATCAAGAATTGCATCGTCACAGACCTTTGGCTGGAGCATAGTTTCCTCTCTCTCTACAATACAAGATGCTTCAGTTGAATTGGTAGATATTTGGACAACACATACAGTGTACAGATACCGTTGAGGTGGAGCCAGCATCGCAAGGTGAATAAGATAGAATAAGATTATAGTGCTGAAGAAAAAGAAAGAAACAAAAGGATCGAGATGAGTGAAGAAGTGAAGATAAGGTCGTAGCATGTGATAGCAGCAATGTTAAGCACCTCCCAGTGAAGCAGTCAAACCCGGAGGCCTCAGGGGAATCTAGCCCATGTCCTTGATACCTAGACTGTGCCAGGGACCTTTTGGGGGGTGCCTTCCATTCATGGTGTCCAGAATGTAGGTTTGGTCAGCCCGTTTGACAAAAAGCAAAGCAACTTCAGCTAGCTGATACTAGCTTTGTAGCCATATGTAGAATGTGTGTGTCAAAATTTCAAGATCACATGAATATGTCAATATGTGTATATACATATCCATATATCCCAGTATCTATATACAGTTTTTCTGTATATGTTCTTTCACGATCTTTCAAGGAGGTCCCTCGAATTTCACCGGGGTCCAAAGTTGAGCATTTTGTGCTGGTTGAGGTAGCCAATGGCAGATCATTTTGCAGCACTCATGGGTGTCCCAGAAAGGCTCGAAATGAATAGGGACACTAAATGATACTGTAGTTATCATATGTAATCAACCATCGATCATCAACAAGGTTTAGCAAAACAGCCCGGTTCTGGGAAACGCTTGGGATGGTTGCTGTGCTCTTGATTTTCACCCATGCTGGCTGTTGAGCCTTGCATGTCAACAAACTTGTCGCATCCCCACCTTTCTAAAGCCTGTAGGCGGTGAAATTTTCGGAGAAGCCATTTTTGGGCCTACCCAACCTGACCATCTCCACCGTGATTTTGCCGCTGTGGTGGAGGAGTTTCAGTTGCGCTTGTTTTGGGTGACAAAGACCGTGGTGACAAGACGCGGATACGCAAAAGTTGGATACAACTTGACTCAGTGTTTCAGATGACAGGTCAGGTGAGGTGAGTGTGTGTCTGTGTGTGCTCGTGTTTGTGTGTGTGCGATCAATGTTTGTTGGATGCAATACCACCTACACATAAACTGTACTCTAATGCATATACATGTACACACATCACTATATACATTAATGGTGCCATCACCTTATAACCTTTTGCGCAAGGTCATGAGGCAAGCAGCTTTCAGCTATTTGAGTTTGATCACTTGGTTGTTGGAGCGGTGCTTCAAGTCCAGTCGCAATCACAGTTGCTGCCACACAAACTGTGCACACCACAGGGTGAGATTTGATTTCTGGGATGGAGATGTTTATCGCTCCTCTTGCGCGACCTTCGTACTGACAGCACATGGGTGTGGATTATGCTGGACTCCATAGCCCATGTTTGATCGAATACATGTAATTAATTGATACTGTTGGAAGATGGCACATCAAAATCTAAACCTGCTCCAAAGAAAGTGCATGAAAAAGACCTTGTTTGTGAATTTGCGGCTCATTCGTTTGTTTCAAGGAATGATCACAGCGTATTGATCAAGGGATATTAATTGTGGAACATTGTATGTAATATCAATATCTGATGTTGGCAGTCTTGAAAATCATAGTGTTGGTAGCTCGGCTTCAAAATCTCCCGACATATCATTCTATGTCATGTCCTGGGAGTAGAACAAAGCTGTGACACCAACCGCGGGATTTGGAGCATGTCAACCAGTATGACAAATTAAACACCAGTATTGTCACACACTTTATATTGCATTTAAAAGTATGACAGCTGAAAACTTCAAAGCAGCATATATCGAATTAGGGTATCCTTTCCAAACAGCTGTTTTGCTATCGAGAAAGGCATGCGTTACAAAGACACACAAGAGAGGATTATTAATTTCCGTTGGTTGTTTTCGCCCTACTGGCATCATCCAAATGACCCTGCTCTTGGAATGTACTACTGCCATCCAATGCCTTTCCTCAGAGCCGAACAGATTAGAAAAACACACACATTGCGCAACCGATTTGGTTTGAGTTTTTGCAATTGTCCGCTACCATGAGCGAATGAGATTGACAATTGCAAATCAACCAGGCGATACCTTCCACAGTCTTGACATGAGTTTGATGCAACTTTTTGGCACATGACACAGTGTGATTCTTGGCTTGACCGTCCAAAATGAAGAAGAAGAGATGCACATGCATCGGAATGAGACTTATTTTTTGAAAAATGATGCATCTACAACTTGAAGCTTCTGGATCACTGCGTGTGTGTGTGTATATGTATGTGTGTGTGTGTTTGTTTGTTTGTTTGTTTGTTTGTTTGTTTGTTTGTTTGTTTGTTTGTTTGTTTGTTTGTTTGTTTGTTTTAGCCGGTGCGGCATCGCCAATATGCAATCTTTACTTATGTAAAATATATCTACACAGGTAGGTAGTATATTTAGATACATCATGGGAGCTATGTTTTGTGTTCAAACAGGTATTCACATTCACGGCGTGTTTGTCATAGTTCCATGACGTCATTTGATCCAGGATTGCAAAGCCAGAGGGGCGACAAGGATAGCGCCAGTGTGTGTACAGCCCTCAGATGCAGCTCACGGTCATGGTCCGTTGATTTTGTCGTGAAGGCAACCTGAAATGCCAGCAGCCGACATTCTATGACATTTTGTTTGTACATTCAGCAATTTTGAGTCCGGATGAAATGGTGGTGAATAGTTCAAGTATTCTGCATGTTAGTTACTCACCTTCTGGAGAGTAATCGTCAAGGCTTTCAAGATCTTTCAGTGTCAAGAGGTGGTCGCACTGTTCTTCAGTTCGTTGCATTGACAAATGTAGGAAATTGTTGGAATATAGGAGACCATAATGGAGACTGGACTTTGCAGCTATTCAATCTGTTTTGTCCAGCCGATTCGCTCACAGGTTGGGACAAAGCCACACTGGGGAGAGACCCTTCAAGATGGTGCGAGAATGGGCAGTCTTTGCGGGAGCTGCATGAACTCATTTTCATCACATCAAAAATCATGCAAGGAAAAGAATGTCATTTTCCTCTTGGAAAGGAGTTTCTTCCTCGCAATGGTGGATTTTTTTCTGAAAAAGAGTGCCTGTGGCTTCGGCTGTCGAGCAGGTAGACAGCGATTCAACGAAGCATTTTTGGCGTATGTGCACAGAGGCACTGAGAAGGCAGGGAATGGCAGAACAGTCACAGCATCAAAATCTGGTGCCCAAAAACATCCAAAAACCGTTGATTTCTCGAAGCAAATTGGGTATTCCAAGTCCAATTGATGTACACATTAAACTTGCAAATCCCGCGACACCTAGGTACAGTGATCAAATTCAAATCCATTGCGACCTTCCAAAAGCAAATTCCCTTGCCTTTGACAAATGAAATGAAATTGTGTAGGATTTTGTTGTGGGGAGCACTTTTACCTCCCTATGTTCAGTGTTATGATTGCATGAAGGGATATGAAGAGTAACTTGAAAGTCCAAAGTCTGGTGTCGGAATAGTCCCTCCATGTTCCTATTTGACTCAGGGTAGCTGCAGGAGCGCAGGCAGCGCGGCCAACGAAGTTTCCATGCCCCTCATGTCTTCCCCTAGTCATCCATCACCTTGCGCTTCACTGTGCAGACCAAAAACTTTTTGGTGGTCACCCATGCCGACTGCGTCTCTCGAGCTGCAGCCTGTAAGCTTATGTAAGCTTTGAAGATCGAAATGGCTGTGTAGCTGTATGCTTGTCTCCCATCGCAGGGAGCCAAATCTTCTAAGTTGGTGTGAGAACGCTTTCTGCGTAAGAATTTGATAGATTTTGCTGGAGTGGCTTTTTGGGTTTGAAGATTCTGTGCAACTGCTTGGCTGCTAGTGCTGGTTTTTTGTCGACCCATGAAGCCCCCAATTTGCTGGGTCGTGCATGAATTGATATACTTGAAGAACAATCTTTAACTTGTCCAAATGTGTATGTAGCACATAAGGGCTAGGCAAAGGCTAGCGAGGACTTGAGGTAGCATGCTACAACTATCAGTGTTTGCATTTCTCCTGGCGCTTTGGTTCTGCCGCTGTAGCAGGCTTAGTACATTCTTCGGCCATGCGGTGGCACCAGATGTTGCATTGACTTTTCTCGAAGATTGTCATCCCCAACTGATCACTGGAGAGCCATGGCCATGGCAAATCATCAATTTCGGAGGTACCCAGCAGCTGGGCAGCGGCCTCCCCTGTGGAACTAAGGTTGCAGCTGCCGCAACTTTGCTTCCGGGTGCAAGGGACATTTCCAAGGCCATGAGCAGCTAATCGTGCAGCAAGTTGCAGCCGTTCCATGAACACAAGCAATTCATTGGTGGTGTTAGACTTTAGACTTCTTGCAATGTCACTCAGCAGTGGTGTACCAAAGTTGCTTTTCCACAGTGGTGAAGTCATTCCTTCGTGCTAAGGGGGGGTACCGCTGGGGATGAACTTACCAATCAATCACATCAACCCCTATCAACTATCACAACATATAATGACTATAGTGTAATCATCGTTGATTACACGCCCTGACCAACCATGTAAAAATACACCAACTATGATTAACCAACCGTCAGTCCACCGCCAGTGATCTTGACTACTGTAACCATGTTTGACTATAATCAGTAATTTTGATCGTGGTTTGGTTCATAGTTGGTACCAGAAATAGCCATGGTTGACTCACCAAATACAGTAAGCGATTCACCAACTATAGTTGAAGGCTTGATCAAGTGTAGCCCAAGGATCATGAGGCATTAAATCTTATCAAGCACCAATTAGCCTTTGATCAATCAAATGGTTCTTTCTTCAAATGGGGTACCCCTAAAATTGCCCATTCGTCATGTAAAACCAGCTATTTGTAGATTCGGGGTTCCCTAATTTTGAGAACCAGCCATATGAGCTGGTTATGAACCATTATGAACTCGTATTCACCACCATGAATCACTATTAACCACATTTAACCACCATCATCAACCACCATTATCTATCTATGACTGCCCAAAAAAACAGCTCCGATTTGCCGGGTGCTTCATCCATCACCAACCATGCTACGCCGTCGCCCTTCCAGGTGCATCCAGGCGCTGTTCTCATGGCACAACGACTCAGACCCATAGGTCCAGGCGCACGGAAGCCGGCTGCAGGCTGCAACAATCAGCAGAGGTATCCTGGTAGTTTTTAATAAGTCGTTACAACAATGGTTTATTAATGGTCAATAATGTTAATGATGGTGGATAGGATATTGATGGTTGATGATGGCCCAAAGTGTTTGATGATGGCCGCCTGAGATTTTAGCAGTAAATATGGGTTGCTACCCATAGTGACCCAAGAACAACGAGGGCTATGTTGATTTGGATATATTTGGATATTGTCAACAGCAAATAGATATAAAGTGAATCAAGTGTTGGAAATGTGAACATCCCAACATAAACTAATTTGTTCATTCTTCGAATGCAAGGGCACAACGGAAGCTACAAGCACTTAAGGTGCTGGGCTGACCAGTTGACAGCTCATTTTTCCATGATTTGAGAACCACGATCCTGCAAAACCACCACCATTCATTCATGCCCTGGCAGACTCTGCTGGCTGGAAATTCACAGCAAATATATTTGACAGATCATCCAAATGTCTAATTTAGCCAGGTGAATCCCCCAGAGGACAGCCATTGACCTTTGGGGTACTCCATTCGTGGACGCACCCCAATTTGTCTCCGATTGCTGACGCGATTGATGGGAGTCGGTTTGCAGTTCGTGGCGATTTTTCGGTGCTGCGCGCTGTGGAAACCCAATAGGTTGGGAGGGATTGATAAAGCACGAGGGTGGCCAGCAATGATCCAGATTCCATCCACATCCATTTGAAGTTGAAGGTAGTGCAGATATTGTCCATGAATTGGTCCATATATAGTTGCTCCCAACCATCCAATTTCGATCAGTGATTGATCAGTCAATGATTATTTGTGGGTGCCTCATCCTAATCTATAGACAGCCGCACATGTCTATCCAAAGTGGTATCCACAACCATTCTGAAATGATGTATTTTCCCTATCCTTTCCTTGGCGTTCTCGCTCCTCCGCCCTGCCTCCCCCACCTCCTTCCCCCCTCCTTTCCACTACTTTCAACAACATCGTCATCACATGAGTCATCACATGCGTCATCACCTCCTTCTCGTCCTTCTTGGAGCTCCCCAGCTGGAGCTTGAGATTTGGTGTTGAGGTGCGAGTTGGTCTCAAGCTGTGCTCCATGGTGAAGCGTGGTTGTGCCATTCATGTTGCAACAGAAGTAAGAGCATCAGCCTTGCCATGAAGAGGTGATCACAGATCACTTCAGGGGACACCAGCGACGCTACAGCATGGTCTGCAGAGCAACTTCTCACGCGGCTATGCTTCTGCTATCTTCAGCACGCGATCAAGCGCTGCAAAAGAAGCCTTTGGCATCGGCACCGTTTTTGCACTGCACGTCACTGCACGTCCCGATGCAAAGAAGGCGCTATGATCCAAGGTTTTGCCATGATGGACGCTCGCTCCAAGGTTTTGCACTGGACTGGTCGATGTGTTCATGGAAGTTCCTTGAATACCGTGATGTTCAGTCACCAAAGCATCCGGTCACAATCTGATCATCATCATCATCATCATCATCATCATCATCATCATCATCATCATCATCATCATCATCATCATCATCATCATCATCATCATCATCATCATCATCATCATCATCATCATCATCATCATCATCATCATCATCATCATCAGCAGCAGCAGCAGCAGCAGCAGCAGCAGCCTCATTATCATTTGATATCACTGTATATCATTGTAAGATTCTTCTCTTCACCTTTTCCTCCTGTCCCTGGACCCCCCCTGTGCTTTTGTTTTCTTACGAATCTACTCCAAATAATCCAGATTATAATATCTAGACATGTTTTCTATTATATTGATTCAGCAGCTGACCCGTTTGCATATGCAGATTATGCGACTTTGCAGGGAAGATCGGGAAATTTCTAATGGTTGCTTCAAATGTGTCAACAATATAGATAGAAAATATGCCGAAGAGAATGCCAAAAAGAATGTCATATTTTTGGCAGATAGAATGTCCAACAATGACCCAGTAGAATACCAAAAACAATGTCAGGGTGGGGATCCCTCGAAGGACGTCGTGAAATTCGGCTGCTAAGCATCGCCCATTTTTGCTTAAAGTTTGAAGGGAGGCCACTTGCAGGCTAGATTTCACTAGATCAGACTAGCGGATTCTGCCACCCATTTTGCCACACAACGAGTGTTTCATCGGTAGTGGCAGCAGGTGATGCTTGGTCCATGATGAGTTCAGAGAGGAGCGATGAGAAGCGCACGGAAAAGATCGTGCTGAAATCCTTATCTCGATCCCAAGGCGACGGGGATGTACGATGACTTAGGATGAGAGGAGGATTGGGCGATGAGATGGCGATGAGTTTGATGAGTTTGTTTCAGCCATTGTTGCGTGTTGTGACAGGAATTACCAACAGCGACTTTCAGTGAATCAACATGTAAGACACTCTAGTGTGTTCATTCAAACCTTGCATTTTGTTCATCTGCTCGAGATTATTCCGCTGTGAGATTTCTTCGTGCATGTAGCTTCCAATAAAGTGTGTTCACCACAACCCCCTCTAGGTTTGGACACATGAAGCAGTCATTGTCACCAGCAACACTGTATCACTTTGAAATGAAGGGTATGGGCATGGTAGCATGAAACCAACAAAGCACAGCACATCTTGAGGTTCCCCTAGTTTGAAATGCAGCACTAGCCAGCATGCATCACCATCCCGCATGGTTGTTGGTGGCGCTGCAGGTTGGAAAGTGGACAGCTCCAACATCGATTTTTGTGCCACGTCACGCTCTAAGGAGAGTGTGATGAAGCGAATGGTGTGCAGTTTCAGGAGAGGGCTGCAATAAAGAATTTGAGTTGACAGTCGCTTCACGCTTCAAGTGGCACCTTTAGAAGACGGTTGGATCCGATTGGGAAATATGAAACGATATTACATGATGAGATGTGATTCAGAATTGTGTGTACTTGTCAATTTGCATGCACTGGTCCTGACTCTAGCGATCTCGTATATGTTCTTTTACTTTTCTTTCGGGTTTTGGTGAGCAAGCTGTTTATCAAAAGGCATGCAGGGATTCAGATTTGTCCAGATCAAGATGCCAGCAGAATCCTGGGCAGGAAGTTCACCGCTCGAAGCAAGCTAAGTGCCACGGTCGCAAATTTCAAAAAAATACAGTACATAGTTTGAGTTTCTTCAGTCTCCCATGTTCTCCCTTGAAGTTGAACTTGAGCTTGAAAGCACATTCTCCGTGCACGGGACAGATTTTCCAATCTGACTTGTCAAACTGTAGAAATTTGTAGACTCGTCTTTGTGTCTCAGCAGCGTCGCCCAGGGAAATCATGGGACAAGGAGCCACACTTCACACCCCATCAGGGTGATCTCAGCGCCTCCAATGACCAAGTCACTGCTCGCTCCAAGGTGAGGATCGAGTCAAGTTCCTTCTCAAGGCTTTTTCAGGAGACTTCAATCAGTTTCAGCTGGTGTCCATCCGAAATTCGTTGGAAATTCAAGTTTTCCACACTGACATTCATAGTTTGCAAAGAAGGGAAGACTGCAAGACCAGGGCTACCCCAGAAAAAAACAATGCTGCACATCGAATACAAGGTGACCCAGTTCGAAAGGGTTTGATCCTCAGCTGTCAAACAAAATGAACTAAATCTCTACTCCTCTTTGAGGCCTGGTGTAGGCCACCAAGAGGGTGCGAGAAACTGTATATACTCTTAGGCACTCCACAGGACTACTTGAAAATATTAAAAAGTGCATCGTGCCTGAAAGGGACTCTAGCATACTCTAGCCATAGAATGCTTGGCCATGTCCTGTGCATCGCCATTGCCAATGCCATCTCTACCAATCTCTAACCTTTTGGTTTGCCAGTCAAGTTGTGGGAACATCGAGGCTGGGCCTGTGGGATTTGTTAATGTTTGGGTTCAACCTCTCAACGACACCGGGATCATAGCGACTATCAGGAGAACATCAGTCCCCGGAACCAGCTGTGCAGGAGACCGGAGACGAGGGGCCAGCAACCTTAGCAGTCCCCCTGCTTCACCAACATCCACGGCTTCACCAGGTCTGCCCAGCGTTGTTGAAGTTGCTGTATTGACGTTCCGGAGATTGCTGAAATACCGGTGCATTGAGCCATGTTGAGCCATGTTGAGCCAATGAATATCACAATTTCAAGCATTTTGGCTGCAAGCACATTCAAGTGACATGCTGCAGGCTTTGTGACAGATCCGGCTTCCTGGGTTTTTATGTGCGAGGACAGTTGGGATATGCCAAACTGTGCGGATTTTGGATGTCGAAGGTTTCACATGTCAATCGGCTGATACAGGCGAGGTGAGATTGCGGCCCATCCTGCACCAGGACAGCGACTGTTTGGCAAAAATGCCATCTTCAGGTCGAGTCTCTGCTTGGTCAAAGGCATCTCTGTGCAGCTTGGGAAAGATGTGATATGGATGGTATGTCATATAGAACATAGAGTCATTTAGTTATCAAATGTTATCAATGTGTACTGTACATAATAAATGTATTGCGTGTTCTTATACATATTTGCACATAAGGATTGTTTTCTGTCATGTGCTTTTTGTGAGAAGCTTTCCAGCGCTGCAGGCTTCACCGCGTCGAAGGGTTTCTCCCGGATCAAAATCTCCACGTTCGGCAACTCCACCCAGAACTAACAAGCTGTCGATCCCGAAAGCTCGAGGCTACCGTTGCATCCGTTGCCATGGCACCGACGTTGTCAGATCTTGTCACCCAAGTTGAACATGTTTGAAGTTCCAACGTGAAGTTTCAGTTCTTGCCACAAATTTCAAAATTGTCGTAATGTGGCATGCGCATGCTGAACATTGGTATGTCATTTCCGCTGTCACCCAAGATGTCATTAGATTTAATCAGCACTCAACCAGGATCTGGTGGCGAGGAAGAACCGAAGGCGGGGAGACGAATCGAAACTGCGATTGACGCCAGGGATAATGAATGATAATGATTGTGTGTACTTGATAAATGTTAATATATATATATATATATACCCTCGGGGCCCCAGGTTCACCGATGAGGTTAACAGGTCGGGTGAGGTTGGGGTGGGGTGGGGTGGGGTGGGGTGGGGCATGTTAACGTTCGCTGCAGGTCTACGTTGAGGTGGATGTCACGTTGATGCTACGTTGATGTTGAGGTGGATGTCACGTTGATGCTGCGTTGGGGTGGGGTGGGGTGGGGTGGGGCATGTTAACGTTCGCTGCAGGTCTACGTTGAGGTGGATGTCACGTTGATGCTACGTTGAGGTTGAGGTGGATGTCACGTTGATGCTACGTTGATGTTGAGGTGGATGTCACGTTGATGCTGCGTTGAGGTTGAGGTG